>JAWNKX010000082.1:0-267327 GCA_035041755.1 Cacoxenus indagator
CGATCTCATTATTTCCTCAATGTGAATTAAATAATTTGGTGAGACATCTCAATATTCCAAAACATGCCGCACAATTACTCCGTTCAAGATTACAAGAAAAAAACTTGCTTCGCGGTACAACGACCTTTTATTGGTATAGAAATAGAGACAAAGCTCTTCTTCCATATTTTGCACAAGAAGGAAATTCGGTTTATTGTATAGATACTTCAAAACGAAGTCTTAAAGAAGTATTACTGCCATTATGCAAATATGCTTCTTTACCGGCCGTTCATTCTATTAATTTGAAAGAATGCTACGAAAATTTACAATTTGTTTTAACAAAAATAAAGTATTCGTATAATGGTTGAAGTATATGCGGTGATCTAAAGTTACTAAATATGCTTCTGGGTCAACAAGGAGGGTATACAAAATATCCATGCTTCCTTTGTGAATGGGATAGTAGAAATAAGGAGCATCATTGGATTAAAAAAGATTGGCCACAAAGAGTATCATTATCACCTGGAACCAAAAATGTTGTAAAAGAGGCGATAGTTGATCTCTAAAAAATTCTGCAAATTAAGTTAGGTATTATGAAGCAATTTGTAAAGGCCCTACCTAAAGACGGTCCGTCTTTTAAGTACTTATGTGATAAATTTAAACATTTATCGGATGCAAAGATAAAAGTAGGCATTTCGCAAGCAAAAATCAGCATTAACTCGACATGGCGAAACTTCTTAGGCAAAAGGGAAATCACGCTGGCAGCAAAACGAAAGTTAATGTTGGCAGTTTGACAGGTCAATCCAAGCGTATGCAGTACAGGTATGGGGATGCACATTGCCGGAAGAGATTAACAAGTTCCAGCGGTATTTCCTGAAAAGAGTGTTGAAGCTACTGGACTCTATCCCAAACTATGAATTGTTAGTGGAAACTGGTACGGAAAACAGCGACTTTTACACACTTCATCTACACATGCAATATAAT
The DNA here is from genome assembly GCA_035041755.1 of Cacoxenus indagator. Classification (NCBI taxonomy): domain Eukaryota; kingdom Metazoa; phylum Arthropoda; class Insecta; order Diptera; family Drosophilidae; genus Cacoxenus; species Cacoxenus indagator. The sequence goes on from JAWNKX010000082.1 coordinate 961, forward strand.
ACATTACTAAAACGTTACTGGCATATAGCACATATTATTTTATTTTTATTTTTTAATTTATACTTTATTAATCCGATATAAAGTGTCACTTAGGCTAGTGTGATATAATGTTCTTCATTTATACAGTGTTTAGTTAGTACTACGTGACTTTACAACTGATACTTAATACTCTAATACATAATTTTATTGATTAACATAAAAAGGGAAAACCCACAAGAGGTAAAAGATAAAATTAACTTACAACTAACTAACTAACTGGACCGCTACTTGATTATACTAACGTAGGAGTTAGTGTAGGAAAGTACTGGTCAGCACAATTTTAGTGCAAAATGAGGATTTCTCAGATTAAAGGCAGTTTTTGCTAGAGAGATTTTCTCGCTGATCATCTTAATACCTGCTACTTCGTGACATAGTGATATTGGGTAGTAGAAAGGTAGATCTAGAATCATTTTTAATAGCTTGTTTTGAGCGATTTGCTGCTTAGATTGGTGGTTATGGGCACAGTCCCCCCAGACCCCCGAGCAGTATAACATAATGGGTAGAAAGATAGACTTAAATATTATTAGTTTGTTATGGACGGATAGCTTAGACCTACGGTGGATAAATGAATAGAGTATACGGATCGTTTTATTTACCTTTTCATGAGCTATGTTAACATGTTGCTTGTTGATAAGTTTATTGTCAAGATAGACCCCAATGTATTTAAGTTTGTTCTCCCAATAGATATTTTCACCATTCACTATTAGGTTGGTGTGCGATAGAAAACAGGCCTTTCCCTTTTCTGAAAAGAAAATGGCTTTAGTCTTACTTGCGTTCAGTTGAATCTTCCAACGTCTAAAATAATTAGAAAGGATGTATAATGCGTCCTGTAATTCAGAATAAATGTCGTTATAAACATCGCCTGAGCAGTAAACTGCGGTGTCATTTACGAATACTGAAGCAACACAATTTTCGAACGTTGGTATATCATGTGTGTAGATGTTGTATGAGGTAGGGCCGTGAACGGACCCGTGAGGCACACCTGTGCAAACAAGTTTACTAACGGATGCCTCGCCGTCAGTAACACCGGTAAAATATCTATGACATAAGATACTTCGAATCAGCTTGGTTAGATATACTGGAGTGTGGGTGACTACTAATTTGTGAATTAGGCAACAGTGCCATGCCGTGTCAAAGGCTGCTTGAACGTCTAAGGTTACCATACCTACCGAGTGTTTTCTGCTGATTTCCTTTTTTTACAAAGTTTGTAAGTTTTTTAGTGGATGAACGCAACTAAAGTTAGCCCTAAATCCAAACTGGACCGGTGGCAGGATGTTGTTGGCTGCTAAAAACAGATTAAGATGATATATATATTGCAAACCCTCAAATATTTTAGAGAAACCACACAGCAGACTGATTGGACGGTAGTTTACTGGTGAATCAGGAGGCTTGTCCGGCTTTGGTATAGCCACAATTTTAGGGACTTTCCAAGCAGTTGGAAAACATCCTAGGCGAATAGATTTAGAATTCCCGCAAGGTAGACTAAAGTTATTTTAGGAAGATTAGCAAGACACGCATTTGGTATGTGGGGTGGGGCAGGGGCCAAAGTAATTCTGATGCCATGGAATACTGGAATAGAAGAAGATTTGTACACGAGTTGTAATCAGCTCATTGATGAATTAAAAGCGAAATCTTGGGGAGTAATGCTGGGAAAAGCAGTAGGGAGAACAAACCGCCTTTAAAAATACCTGTTACCAGCAGTTTGAGACAAATATTTTAAAGCAGACTTAACCCAACGTGAAATAACGGTAATCATAAAATCACGCAGCGACATACTACCATTGAATGAAAATCGTTTCACATGCCCAGTTTTAAATGAGTTTACGGTAACACATTTTAGCAAAACTATAGTTATAAATATACAAGCGGCCATTGAAAAATCCTAGCAAGCTTCATTACCACAGTGTTAAATAATTGAAAATTCTTGATCTCAGAATTCAGCTATCGGTTAATATCCATGCTGTAACAATACCCCTCTTTTTTTCCAAATGAGAGGGAACAAAGCAGACCCGTAACGATCGCTGCTTTGCTTCCTGCTTGCTTAGTTCGAAAGGTGGTAAGGGCGTACGCTAAAGAACGTCTGTGGTCATGTCATGTGGAAAAGGCAACGTCTTTGGTGTCGTGTGGAAAAAGTAATGGCTTTAGTGTCGTGTGCAAAAAGCAACGGGTTTGGTGTCGTTTGCAAAATAGCTACTGTAGTGACATGTGCAAACCGCAAGCCGGTGGGTAGTATAAAAATGCAGGCGCGAATCGTAGTCGGGTCTTCTTTGGTTCACGTCATCAAACGGAGTGCACGTATAGCTTAAATTTCTATTATTGTTAAAATTAAGCCAAATGTTAAATAAAGCCTACTTCTATACCTATTTTTATCTATATCTGTATTAACGTGAACAAAAAAGGATACTAAAAGCATACTACTACTACTAATACTACTACTATATATTGATTGTATTGACACAAGGCTCTGTATTATCTTTAAACTCTTTATATCCTGTCTGTCTTATACCAGCAGGTTTAGATTTATCTACTTTAAGATAGACAAATTGCTAAGCCATGCCTGACAGAATGTTCTAATATAATATTATAATATGGACAATAAAGGTCTACTACTTCTAGTACTACTACTAGTTCATACGAGTTTAATGTTGTAATGTAATATGTACCCACTTTGCTGCTTGGCAATTCCTGTTGTTAACATTGCAAGATCTCTTCGGAGGATTAGTTATATGCAAAGCAGCACGTAGTGTGTCTGCATATGAGGTGTCTCCCTTGACCATTACCGCCGGGACGTAACTCACTCTTCTCATAGAATCTTCCCTGTTGCTGCCACGCGCCGAAATTAATATATTGGGTTTTAGGCTGTTTAATTTCTTTTTGAAAACTCGGCAGTCCTTACTCCAAGCAGCATGTTTCTCACCGCAATTTATGCAGCAAAGGTCGTCCACAGCCAAACATTGGGTGGTTATATGGTTTTGCCCACATTTTCCACAAATCAACTGTCGCAGGCAGTAATTATTGGTCTGCCCAAATCCAAAGCATCTATAGCACTGAATGACAGTTAGGTTCTTTTTTGGAATTTCCACCAGGCCACGTTGCCTGCCTATATGCTGAATTTTCAGAGCCTCCTTATTGTTAGGCGCTTTGGCAAGGTTGATGAAGAAGAAGTTGTTTGGTACCATCTCTTCAGTGTCTGCTCCATTAACCTTAGTGATTAACTTGCGGGGGTTGGGATTAAACACACCGGTGACATTGTGGCCTTTGGTATAAAAGGCTTCCTTGATAATATTGTGGGGGGGTGGTGCTGGCCAGGTTGAGAACAACTACCCTGAAAGCTTTGTCCTCCTTAAGCTGGTATGTGTAGTGTTTAATGTTACGCTCTTTTAGTTAACGAACCAGAATACGATACGAATCAGAATCCTCAGTATAGACCCTTACAGTATCATTTCTCATAACTTTAAGTGAGAAACTGTTTGGTCCGGAGACCAGAGCCAGCTGTTCCAAAAGGTGAGCATTGCTCACATTATCAATGTTGATAGGGGGTGGTTTTCTAGTCCTGCGAGTGGTTTCAGTATCAATTCCCTCAAGCAAAGCATCAGCGTCAAGGACCATTTTCTCGGCTTCGGCAAGTGTTTCAGTGGTCTCGTCTTCATTCCCAGCGTCAGATAGCAGAGCAAAGCGATTTGATGATGTGCCAGGACTTTCCAGAGAAATAGCTCAGAACTCAGCGTTCGCCAGATCCATATGAGACTTGAAAGCGCCGGTCAATTATGCCTCCCGGTTGCTCCCATTACAGCCGAGGAAGTCTCAGCACATATTAAAGGGTTGAACACTAAAAAGGCTCCAGGTGAAGATAGACTGAACAACTTTACACTTAAGGCAATGCCGCTAAGAGCTGTGCTATTTCTCGTCCTCATTTTTAACTCAGTGCTGAGATTGGGATATGTGCCGAAACAGTGGAAGAAGACGAGAATTTGCATGATTCATAAGGCCGGTAAGAGCCCTTTCACCTTAGATTCCTACAGGCCAATTAGCCTGCTACCCACTGTAGCAAAATTGTTTGAACGCTGTTTGCTGACACGGATCCTGGACTTAAAACAGGTAAAGCAAATAGTTCCTTCCTTTCAATTTGGCTTTCGTAAATCTCACGGAACTCCAGAGCAGCTGAATATGGTGGTTAACTTTATTCTCGAAGGATTTGAGGCTAAGGAGTACGTGGTGGCAGCGTATCTTGACATAAAGCAGTCTTTCGACCGAGTTTGGCACGACGGGCTGCTCAGTAAGCTCAAGAATCTCTTGCCGCCTCAACTATGGTTAATCGTGCGCAGCTACCTTGAGAATAGGACCTTCTCAGTTGTACTGGATGGTGTGGAATCTAGCATCAAGGCGATTTGCGCAGGTGTCCCCCAGGGTAGCGTTTTGAGGCCTACACTCTATACCCTGTTCACGCACGACATGCCCACTGGGTCAGAAATACAACTGAAGGATCCTCTGGATCTGATCATTGCCACGTTTGCAGACGATACGGCCATCCTCGTCAGAAACAAGTGCATTTACGAAGCCACGGACTCACTGCACCAATACCTGCATATTTTTGAAAACTGGACACGACGTTGGAACATTTGCATTAACACAAACAAATGTGCCAATGTGACGTACGCCTTACGGCCGGATTTCTGTCCGGGAGTTTTCATTGGAAACCAGCTGCTGGAACACCATTCAGGTTACAAATACCTGGGTGTGTATTTGGATAGGCGGCTAACTTTCAAGACGCATTGGCTTTTATTTAGCAGGAATAAATTGTCCTTGGGAAATAAGGTGAACATTTACAAAACCATAATTGCTCCTGCTTGGCGATACGGTTTGCAGGTGTATGGCATAGCAGCGAGGTCAAACATCACGAAGGTGAGAGTACTGCAGGCCAAGACATTGCGAATGCTTACTGGTGTCCCTTGGTTCATGCGAACGGCGGACCTTGAAACCGACTTAAAAATACCGAAAATTGGCGATGTGATAAAACGTCAGGCCAAAAAATATATAGAGGTTAAAAAATTATCCAAATAAACTAGCAAGGCGCCTTCTAAAACGACGCAGAATGGGAGGAGTTAGGGTGGCGAGACGGCTGAGAAGATCGCACCCTGCCGACCTCCGTAATAGATCTCTTTAATACACAATAATATATCCCCACTTATTATTTAAGTTGTTTTGTTAATTTTTGTATATACAATTTAATTGAAGTTGTTCTAATAATAACAGAAAAATTAAATATATAAAAAAAAGGCAATTCCTGTAAAAAAGCTTTCAATTGGTGACTTCTGGAAATTTAATGAAATCAAAATATGCAGTACGAAATAAATATGTGATATGACACTTCCAGGAGGGAGGTCAATGATTAATAGAAGACTATTGAATTTGAATTTATAATTATTGTTTGAAAGAACCCTCCACTCAGGTTTTAAATGTAGAAAAGGAAACTTTCCGACCAGCCAAGGCAATTGCAGTCTTCGAGAGCACTTGTACTACAGAGTTCCAGCTTAATTGCTACCCGCTTATTTGCAAAACTCGTTTAATTCCACAAATATTTTTGCAACGAAATTTCTCCCTTTAGAAGTGTAAAAATTTCCCCGTATAACTGACACCCGCTTATTTGGTATCCCCTTTTAATTGAATCATATACTAATAACTGTCAAATAGTAAAAGTATGAAAGAATCCCCACATATTTGTGAATATCGAAAAATGGGTCTGCAGAAAAAAAGTAATATTAAGTAGCAACATTTCATATTTAGCCTGATATTTAATAATGGTTGATAAAGATCCGAAATGTATACATATATATTGCTCCAATTTGGAGTTTAAACTTTCGAGGTCTTTGTAAAATGCGACCATTAATTAAGCGACGAACATATAGCTAATTCAGATGAGTCGGAGTCTTCGGAGGATGAAATCACTACACCAGCCCCATCTTCCACGATAGTGATTAATGTCTTTGGAATTCTTCGAGATTTGTTTCTGCCAATCAATCAGTTCTCAAATGAGCTGAAAAAATGGAGGCTGCCGTTGCGAAGACCATGGGCAAGGACTGCGTACAGTCAAAAATAATACAATCCTTTTCAATGTATATTCAATATATATTATTTAAAAAAAAAGATAAATTGGTGGTATACAAATACATAGTTATATGAAAAAAAACACTCGGTTAACTGCAGCGATGTCTCAATTATCCGTATACTCGGATAAATGAATTCCCCGGTTAATTGCAAAAAAAACTCTTACTTGATCTCTGTCTCAATTAAATACGAATCATTGTACTTACTTCAACGTAACGGATGTTGGTAGGTAATACCGGCAACCGTGCCTTCTCGTGTTCCCAATCTTTCACTAAAAGCCTGTGTGCGAGAGCGGAATTATTATTTACGAAGTTGATTGTTGAGTAGATGATCCAGATCACACTGGAACCAGTATGATCACTTTTGGGACCTGATCAGTCACTGCAAATAGAGAAGTGTTAGTTAAATTAATGCTGGTGGGTGAACAAAGTGAACGTGTTGAAGATCGTTCGACAATCCGTTATGTCATAGGTTGTTTTGGAAAACTTTCAGATTTTGAAATGTAGCATTCCCGATGCGGTTTTGGTCGAATTTTGACACCGCAGAGACATCTGTATAGCTGCTGTTTGGGTCAACGTTGCTACCGAAAGATGAGGACTATTTAGTATTCGCCGGTGGTTTTAAGCCCTTGAATAGGAATATGACGACAAGTCGCCCAGAGAGGAGTGTGCTGCCTACGAGTTTTCCACCGACACGGAAAATGCTGCTAGCACTAATACTAATTCGAATGATGAGGGAATGATGAAATAGATCGAACAATTGATCTAATTTAAAAGAAACGTAAAACAAGAACTTTTTTAGGTTTACTTGTTCAAAATGCAGACTTTCTATAACTTTTTCACCGCCAATGTAGCTTATTTTTCTTTCAACAAATGGTAATATTGTTGGTAGCACAAGTTTCGGAATTAGTTCCGCGCCATTGAGCAGATCAATGTGGTTTGATGTAGTGAATCATAAATTTTTGTTGTTGTTATTAATATTTATTTAAATATAAGTTTTACACAAAATATAAGCTTAAAACAAATGATGCCATCTGTCACACGTTGCAATACGTTGCCGGTAGGCCGAGTGCCAAGATATAACAGTAGCGCTATGTAGACGTTGCCCTGTGGCTGGTCGACCTGTATCCACTGATCAAGATTAGTTCGTCTCAGGAATGCATCCAATCATTTGGTCATTTCCGTCCAGTTCCTGCTGCGCCATCCTAACAATTGTCAATGCTTTAAATAAAGCGTTTAAGGCAAGAACTTGATGAAACTTCGAATGGTCCACCCAACTAAAATTATCAATTAAAGGCTGGAACAGAATGGTGTAGCTGTGCCTGAGTCTGTAGCCGGTCAAATAATCAGATACGGCTGTTTTGATGTGAACAATTTGAAGCGCGCTGACTACAAAAACTTTAAAAAAAGCAAAACGCATGGACAGAAAGCCGAAGAGTCTGAGATTGTAGTTACGTATGTTAACTAGGGTTGTACGACTCATTAAGAAAAAATACCTATATCATTTTTTAGTTTATTAAGCGAGTACTTTTATTTTCCAAGGTTTGATTTTGCAAGATATCGCACGGTTCATATCCATACAAGAGTCGGTGCGGGGAACATCCAGTGGTTTTATTGATCATCGTATTAATGCTCTATTGTATTCCGCGTAGATGACTATCCCAACGTTTGTTGTTGTCAGCGGATATAGTGCGATTTGTCCGTTCGGCGTGCCCATTCGCACGAGGGGTGCGAACAGCATTGAAAATTCGTTTGACATTGTTTTCTTTGCAGAACTTTTCGTATTCTTTTGAGGTGAATGCTGTGGCGCGATCTGACACAATTCGCTCGGACATACCAACGTAGCTCGTCACTTCCAGTAGTGCATTGATGACATGTCTGGTTGCTGTGCTTGGCACAGCGCAGATGATCGTGAATTTGGTGAAAGCGTCAACAATGGCTAGTATGTGTTCATTGCGTTTGGAACTGCGAGGAAACGGACCCAAGTGGTCGATGTGGATTATAGCGAAAGGAATTGGCTTGATGTCATCGTAGTGATATTTAGCTGCCTGTCGACCATCATATTGCTTATTAAAGGCACATCCGACACACGACTTAATGTAGCCTTTGACGTAGTTTCTCATTCGCAGGAATCAAAAGGTGTTAAGGATGCGTTTCATCGTCTTTTCGACTCATATGACCCGCATTGTTGTGACATTCGTGCAAAATATGATAGCGCAGTTGTTTGGGCACTACCCAAATTAGCTTATCGTTGAACTTTCGATACAGCCGCCCCGAATCGATGACGTAATCGTTATTTTACGTTTTCATTTCTTTTGCAATGCGAAGTAACTGTAACATCTTGTAACTGCAGACTAAACAACCAGTCAGCTTCGTCGATTATTGTTTTAAAGATGTTCATATCAGCAACCTCGAGGTCGTGTGGCGCTTCGTACGGTGCTCGACTCAGCGCGTCAACGTGATCTATACGAGAACCTCACCGATGAATAATTTCGATGTCGAATTCTTGGTTACGCAGCCACCATCTGGCAATACCCGGTATTAGCTCACGTTTCTCCATTGTCGTTTGTAAGGCGCTACAATCTGTGATGACTTTAATTTTCTTGCCGTAGATATAATATTTGAAGCGTTCCAACGACTCAACTACAGCCAAAGCCTCGAGCTCATAACTATGGAACTTCCTTTCGTTATCAGTCGTAGACCTGCTGAAATATGCGATCGATTGCCATTGGCCATTTTCGTTCTGCAGCAACACACTGGCGAGTCCGATTGCTCTAGCGTCCTTATGCAGTTCATGTTCGGCATTGATGCGATAACTGACAATCGTTGGTTTTGATACTAGTCGTTGTTTTAATTCGTTGAATGCATTGGCTTGCTGTAGTGTCCATTCGAATGTTGCGTTTTTCCGTAGCAGATTACGAAGTGGCTCGGATATTATTGAGAATCCGGCGACAAACTTTCGAAAATAGCTGCAGAGACCTAAAAACTTGCGTATATCTGTAGCATTTTTCCGTTGTGGATATGAAGCGCCCGCGTTTGTTTTGATTTCTCCAGGACTGATTCCCTTTGGAAGCAGTTTGTGACCTAGGAATGCGATTGTTCGTCTATACAGTTCACATTTGTCGATGTTGAGTGTTAAGCCACATGCGCGTATCGAATAATCGGACTGAGAATGAAAATTATTATGAGGGGCACATGCACATCTTCATATTTTTTCATTTTTTTCTCTACTGTGCGTACCTGCTCGGTAATAAGATGTTCTCTGTTGGTTTTGGTTTAGTTGTTTGCATGATCTGTGTTCTATAAAGTTATTATGAGATTTAAATAAATGATGCTCAACTGTTTTGCAATGACGCCTGTCGTTCTTGCACCAATTTTAGAGCATATGCTGGTGCCTAATATTTTGGTTTCAAATCATTCCCTCACTGTCGAACGATGAATTAAAATCAATACTTATCCAACTCGGCCTTCACTGCATTGATGTGAAGACTGTGGAAAAAACTACTACAACTGGCTGTAAAGTGCTACTGTATGTTGTCTACTTTGGAAACCAATCCATTACGGTCCAGCAACTGCGTAAAAATTATAGTTCCACTAACCACACAAAAATTCGTTGGGAGTTCAAGACAAAGATGCCGAATAAATTAGCACAGTGTTACAACTGCCAGCTTTTCGGCCATGGTTCCAAACAATGCAATGTCAAGACATCCTGTGCTCATTGTGCTGGCCAACACCCTACGTCTACTTGTACAAAGAGTGATACATATTTATGTGCCAACTGCCAAGAAGGGCAGGGAGAGAACAAAACGGTTTTCGGAAAGCAAAAAGATCCATCAATAACTTCATAACAAATGTAAATGATCAGCGCCACATAAACAACAACAATAAAAGTAGAGGCATTTCAACTCTCACTCTAAACGGTACTCAACAAGCAAAACCAAACATCTATGTTTTCATCAAAGAATTTTTGTGATGAATTTTTAGTCATCGCAATCACTACATTTTCAACGAAATTGTGAATTTGGCATTCACAATGAGCGAAAAGCATCAAAAAAGGTCATCAAACACTTCTGTTGAACGCGCCCAATGCTTCGACTTCTCTTACATATAGGAATGCTCTTACTGGTACGCAAAGAGCAACATCGTTCAAGCCTTCAAACGATCTCTTTACGTTCGATGAAATTAGCTCGCTCATGACGGAGCTTATTGATAAACTTGGTGCCTGCACCTGCAAATTAGAACAATTTAAGGCAATAACCCAACTAGCTATAAAGTGTGTGAACACTAAAAAGTAATTTGTCTAATTCATTAACTATTATGGCATGGAACTCTCTTGCCGTTCGTAACAAGAGATTACAGCTCCAACAGTTCTTGCATAGAAACCAAATTGATATTTGCTTAATTCCTGAAAGTTGGCTAATGAATACTGACAGGTTCCTCATTCCAAATTATATCGTTTATAGAAATGATCGTTGTTCTAGCCGGGGGGGTAGCTATTATTGTAAAGAACGATATAAGGTATAGGCGAATCCCATGGCTGCGAACACACCTATAATATTGGCTATTAGGATGGATGCACCAATTTCCTTCAAAATTTTTTTTGTCAATTACCCTGGACAGTCTGAAAAATGCCTTATTAATCCTTGTATAGCATTAAACAACAATAACCACAGAAAAGATATGTTTAAGACTGATTTAATTAAAATCTCACGCATAGAGAGTAAATACATTGTAGCTGGTGATTTGAATTGCAGAAATCGCCAGCGGAACTGCTCCAGAGCAAACTGTTGGGGTAATACTCTCCACGAACTGGCATCTTACGATATATTTTCAATACTACACCCAAGGATCCAACTTATATACCGGCAAATCACAAATCGAAGCCTTCAACTCTAGACCGCTTTCTGACAAATTCGTCTAACTCCTTGACTGAACCCGTAGTTTACAATGACCGTTCCTCTGACCGCCTCCCAGTTGTCACATACTTAAAATGTAACATACCTTACACAAATAATACGTATTTACAGTACTCGAATGAAAATTGGAAATTATACAAAAGAACCCTAAACGCAGCTTTTAGAGACATGCCAACTTTTGACATCCAACCCACTATTGAAATAATTGATAGTATGGTTGATAAATTAACCTCCACTATTATTGATACGATTGGTCATACCGTGCCTAGGAAATCGAGTAAACAATACTGCCAAAGAATACCAACCTTTATTACACCCCATATCAACAATAGGAATACCACTCAAAGACAGTGGACTAGATATAGGCTTCCAATTCTCAAGACCAGACTAAATCATCTAAACCGCCTTATCAAAGCTAAACTTCTTGAATTTAACAACAAAAGTTGGAATCATAAACTATCCATGCTTGATCATAGTTCTAAACTATTCTGGAACATTACTATAGCAATCAAAAATAAAAAACACTTCGTCCCAAGCTTCTATCATAATAATCAGGTGTACTCTACGAGGGACGAAAAAGTGAATATACTTGCGAAATTTTTTAACAAAACCATTTAACCATTTAACTGATTTACTTTCTAACTTAAACGTTGTTAGTCTCGTAGACGCCTCACATGATGAGCTAGGAAATAATCAAAACTGTAATACTCCCAGCTTTTCCGCTCTTGAAATTCAGGACATAATTCGCTCCCTTAAAAATAACAAAGCTCCAAGACGTGACTCCATACCAAATGTGTGCATTAAAAACTTGCCAAAAATAGCAATGCAATCGAATATCTTCCTGACATATTCAACTACTCTATACGTATTGGTTATTTACCACGCAAATGGAAAATTGCTAAAGTTATGGCTATTCCCAAGCCCGATAAGCCTGATACTTCTAATAGCTATAGTCCTATTATTATGATCTTATCAAATTGTAATAATAATAAGGATACATATAATTCAGAAGAAAGCAACATTGTATAGCTAAACTCTTAGCTCTAAGAACATATTAATAATCTTCTGGGAATAAAGTCAAACTCAAACTTATCTGCAGCATTTCGTGTCTTGTGTCAAGCTTAAAACCTGCATTATAACCTGGTGTCTACTTCTGACAAATATCTACTCGATCAGTCTCTTAGTTAATACAGTTGCTTGCATTTCTTATATAAGCCTTCCTAGTATTAGGTTATTTACATGCCTTTTTTGATTGAAATTAACTCTTAGTTAATTCTGAGCTGCAGTTTAATTTTTGTATTAATTGTAAATGGCTGATGACGTTATATCTGTAGCCATGTAGAAGGTAGACATTATATTTGGTATCGCATGCTGACCCAAGAAAGTAGAAATAAGACCAGCAGAGCCCAGGGTAAATTTTGATACTACTTGACCCCACTCCTATGTGAGATCAGTGAGTGGTAGCTGAATATAAAATAATACAAAAAAAATGTATCACTTGATTATTTAACATTTTTATTGCTAGATTTTTCTATGGTTTTCAGAAAAGCTTTGTCAGGTTTAAATTCGTGATTTTTGGAACAATACAACAAAGTTCGCGCACCGTCAATTAACTTTATTAAATATTTTATATTTTCAAAAATATGTAGCATATTTTTTGCGACTCGATTTGAATTCACTGCATTCACATGCAAAAAAGCATGCTGTATTATAATAAAGCGAAATTTTCGTTAATAAATAGTTTTCTCTTTCTCTTGAAGTTGTCTAAAAGTATACATTACTTAAATCAATTTTTAATTTATTATTATTATTATTATTATTATTATTATAATTATTATTATTATTATTATTATTATTATTATTATTATTATTATAATTATTATTATTATTATTATTATTATTATTATTGTTATTATTATTATTATTATTATTATTATTATTATTATTATTATTATTATTATTATTATTATTATTATTATTATTATAATTATTATTATTATTATTATTATTATTATTATTATTATTATTATTGTTATTATTATTATTATTATTATTATTATTATTATTATTATTATTATTATTATAATAATTATTATTATTATTATTATTATTATTATTATTATTATTATTATTATTATTATTATTATTATTATAATTATTATTATTATTATAATTATTATTATTATTATTATTATTATTATTATTATTATTAATATTATTATTATTATTATTATTATTATTATTATTATTATTATTATTATTATTATTATTGTTGTTATTATTATTATTATTATTATTATTATTGTTATTATTAATACAATAGAATCTCGATTCTTGCACATATGCGGTACTTGCACACCTCGATAAGTGCGACATTCCTTATCTTGCTTTTGCACATTTCTTTGACTAAATAAAGTTCGTGGAATTCCCTTTAATTTTATGCTGCTGAAGAAATGTATTAATGTAACTTCAATTCGGTTATCGTTTAAAAAACCTTTTAAAAAAGCACATGACTGGGATAGTGCAGATATCATTCCTCTCTTAGAGTTACGTTTACAGTTAGCTGATGAATCATTCAATATTCAATTTACCGCAACTTTAATTGAATAAATAGAACCATTGCAGAAAGTATCACATTTCGTAATCGAACAATTGATTGATGAGTATAATTTGGAATTGCTTTAAATAAAGAATACTGTACTGATGATGACGAAACCACTGGTGCAGGAACTTACGCGTGATGCCCAATACGGGAAAAATTTCTCCAAAGGAGGTCCTATCAACATTCCATATTTGTTTGAAATAGCCGGAGCAAAAAAATGCTTCGTTAGACGATATAATGACACTCCAAAAGCTTAGAAACAATGCAGTACAAAACCAGCTATTCTGCCTAAAACAAACAAAAATGGAAAATTTCTTTAATTCCAAATAAATTACTTGAAACAAGTGTATTGAATTAAAATATAAAAAATAATAAACAGTCATATGTATGTAGTGTCTTCTAATTAATATGAAAAACAAAACTTCGGTACTTATTATTATTATGGGGTTGGGGTCTATGGGTGAATGGTAAAGTGTCTGATCGGCTTTAACATTGCAAAGTACAGCACGATCCATCCAGACAAGTCCCAAGCATCTGACCGCCTCAACTTGGCAACCCCGGGAAGCAGCTCTGTCACCCCTCAGTGCGCTTGCTAAGGTGAGAAGGCGACGTACAGCATAGTTTGACCAGGTGGAATGGTTCTCTGGGCGAGAAATCCAGGGCGCGTCTGTTCCCGAACCGGGCGGCGTCGTGGTTAGCGTCTGTTCCACGGCTATTAATAATGTCTTTTCCGGATCGGTAGACAGAAAGGGAGATCCGATGGCTGATGCCCAAGGTATTCCAACACCTTAGTACCCAGATTGAACCCCTGGCGAAATGGCGGTTGGGCTAATACTGCATTTACCACCATCCTATTAATACTCGGCTAGTTTTTAAGTACGTTCGAATCACATCAGCATTAGGTCTATGATACAGGTGCAGTTGACAGAACTCCTGCTTAATGTCTATTCTGGCTCTGAATGCAAGCACCCATGAAGTCTTGTATCAACCCTCACATGGACCTCACTGCCTGCATAGGGACCCATGGGAACATTTCGGACAACTGTACGTTTGAGAGGAGAAAGCAGCTTAAAGTGCAACCCAATTATCATGAGTATACAACAACAACAACAACAACAAAAAGAAGAGACGGGAATTTTCCGGAAAGCACGATGCGGTCGCCAAATCAAAGAGCGACAAAAGTAGTGGAGGCGAACCTTAGCCAGATAGCTCAGGAAACGCCGAAAACTACACAAGCTGTAGAAAGAGAGAAGGGGACCCAATCCAATGCGGAGACCCCACTTGTAGATGTGAAACCCCCGAGCGCGCATCAAAGAGAAACTCACACCCACGGTTCCACAAGGCAAGAGTTGATGCTGAAGATACGGACCATGGCTGAAGAAACGCTAGAGGAGTGCAAAGGGGTACTGCGAAGAATGAAGAATGCCATGCGGAGGCAGCGAAATATAAGCATGGATATTAAAGATGGCGTGTCTCAAATGAGCGAACCCTTCGAAGCCATCGGAAGGTACATGATGAGCTGGATGAACGCCGAAGTATAAAGGGCTAAGAATGCGAAAAGGCAAGGCAGCGAAAAACAGGACCAAGACGGAACTGAAACTCCAGCCCCGGCCACCCAGAAAAAAATCGCTACTAGTCCGTCGTCACGAGGTTCGAGCAAAAAAGTGAGAAGCAAGGAACCTAATGATCATTGCAGCTTTAGTTACTGGCTGGTGTGTTATACTTTCGTTCTTGGTATTTGTTATGAGAGGGTGAGTCATTTGGTTCAGCATGTCTTTCGGATCTGCAACTGTTTAAGATTGTGGTATTTATTAACACTGCATTTCATTTCATCTACAAAATCAATTTAAATTGCCTTTGAAGACTTATGCGTTTTCGATTTTATACTGCCAATGATGAGCGTTTTAATGAGATACTGCCATGGCCAAAGGTAGCAATTCACCTTTTCTTTTGTGTCACTGTGTGTGTGAGTGTGTGTGCGTGTGTGTACGTGTGTGTTGTTGTTGTTGCTGTTGTTGTTGTTACTCATATACACATTTGCAACGCAAGGCTGAAGCCTGTCGACCTTTGTCAGTGGGCCGCTTTCACAGTGATGGCGTTTATGTTGATAACGATGAATAGTATTATGATTATTATGATAATGCTGATAATATGTCGCAAGCTGATTATCTACCGACGTGTCCTTTGGGCTTTATACTTTTATATTTGCCATCGTGTGTGTTAATGTGTGTGTGTGCATACGCGTAAATATGTACGCCCAAATGTATGCAATTAAATTCAAAAAATGCTCATTTATTGGCTTCGTTAAACTGTCGTCATTGTCAGATGCTCCTTCGCCTCGCCTGCTTTTCCGTCATTTGCAGCGTCACCATCATTAATAACTTCATTTTCATAGTCATTTATTATTTTATTATTTCTTGCCTTCAACACGTTTTCAATATATGATAATTTACGCCTTTTGGTCAACAAGCGAGAAAAGTTGATATTGAAAAGTTCAAAAGTCCTGAACAAACAAATTCAATTCAGTTTTATCATTTATGCATAGTCATTGTCATTGTCCTAGTACGCATGGGTGTGTGTTGTTGTTGGAGCAACTTTCTTGTTGATTTCACTACGAATTAATAAGGATATCATGAAAATTCGTTGTTAACCTATTTGTCGGAAGCTCATCAAATTCGCTCCGTAGTCCTTATCTCAGTTCGCTGGCATATACTCCAGGCTGCCCATGATATCCTCTGGCAATGCTCACATTAACAAAGGCATTTATCAGTGTTGCCGTCTTCGTTCTAGTAGTTATCGTTTGTCGTCACACTGAACAAGTGAATAAATCTTTACAATGTCGAATTAAACTCGGTCTAAATCACAATTTCTACTTTTTTTTAATTTCATTATTTTTATTTTTCCCACTGGTCTCCTACAGACCTCGGCGCCGCTTAAGTGAGCTTGTTGTTTGTTCGCCTACTTGTATACTCTCTGTTGCATAGTGCACTCAAGTCGTATTGAGTCCTGTCGCTGCTATACGTACTTTGGTCAACATATTGTCTGCTATAACTCTTAGTCAAGGCGTTCACTTTTCTGTTAATTAAGACTCTTCGTATGTGCACACAGCAACGACAAAAAATCCTAGCTTCTCCTACAAAAGGCATCTGCGCCGCAACTCTTTGCTTGCCGTTTGGTCGTGTGAGAACGTTTGCGTGCCATATTTAGGACAGAAGAGCACAACACTGGCCAAGACATGAACAGAGAATGCAGTACACCCTCCGTCAGTCAGGGGAATTAATTTCAGTCAAAAGTAAATGCGTAATACTTTCCCGCAAGTGTTTCGAAAGTCTTCTTCAAGTCGAGATACCACAAAAATGGTATCAGCAACATCACACAATTTTACTAACTGACTACTGGATATATGCATGTACTCGTATCTGGATAAAGTATTCATAAGAGTAAATGGCTTTCCATAATAGTCATAATTTTGGGCGTTCAACGCACTTCCCACTTTAGGCTTTTCACATTGCTGAGTTCATCATTGAGGCTACATTTCTTGCGTCTGTCAATTTTTTAAGGTTTCGGAAATATTAAATAGTGCAGGTATGAATAAATCGTTTCCCAGTTCGAAGAAACACTCTCTATTTCGAAATCGACAAAAGTGCTGAAGTTATATGACCAGGTCTACTACGTTCTCTATTATTATACTCCTTTTCAATTTCTTGTGAATTTTCTCAAGAGTTTTCAGTATGCTGACCTCTAGTCGACTAGACTTCGACTTACACTAAATGACTTTTTTAGCAACTTTCACAAAAAATTTTATTCTGATGAGCACACGAAATTCTCGAGGTTATATGCTTTCAATGCTTTTAACCACAAACTAAATTCGCAGTTGGCTAAAAATTGCAGTTCGGGAAATTTAACTGGTTACTGAAATATATTCTACATACTATAGATATACCCTAGTAGTACTAGTAGCATACCAGTTGTTGTGCATTCACCAGAAGTCAATTTATCTCACGCAGTACCTGCCATAAATTCGTATTCGTCGATTCGAACACCTGATCTTGCACATTTTATCCGCTACTTGAGTTTCGGCTTTCTTCGAAAATGTACTTGGCTGATAGTCGGCTCCCTTCATTGTGGTGTATTTGTTGAATTAAAATGTTTTTCAATAAAAAGGACGCGTGTCGCAGCGACACTAAACTGCGCAACACGCGGTGTCGCGTCGCGTCGCACATGTTTGAAGCTCATTGACACAGCGGCAACATATACACACGTCAACAAAATGCATTTTTTGCGATTTATTTGTACTTTTATACTGAAATTTTGTGTGCGTCAAAAGTTGCTATAGTTTTTATTTCTTTTTTTTTTACACATGCAATCTATTTAACAGCTCAACAGGTGTGAACAGCAATAACAAACTTCATTCATTTGCGGGGTGAATCGATTACCAAAAGAAACTTCATAGTACTAAAAGCCGGCTTGCTGCTCATGTACAGTAATCCCTCGATTGACGTATTCTCGAATTGCTCAGCAATAAACTATATTCCTTTGAAACTTGATTTACGTAATCATTCGATTTATGTAGTACACAAAGAGTGAGATCGGGAATTCCGCATTTAAGTTTGAAAGCATTTTGCTTTCATTTCTCGTGATTTCGTTTAGTTGCATTGTAAAAGTTGTGCTTATGAGTCATATAAGAAGAATCTGAGATATGCATTCTAAACGTGAATCATAGCGAAAAAGACGAAAAAAATATGTATTGGTTAATTTTTTAAATCAGGGACCGTAACGGTTATAAGTTATATAACAAAAAATAAAAAACAAATTTAAATAGAAATACAAGTTTTTTCTTCCCTCAAATAATAATCGTTATTTTTGATTTTTATTTTTTTCACTCAACAACTAAAACTTATTTGAAAATTTTTTTTCTAAAAACAAATGTGTATTCATTTAATTTAACAAAAAGGAGTTTGTGAATCAAAGCTTGTTGAAACTAATTTTAATGCAGAAAATGCTCCCTCTAAATTAACTTATGTAGCAGGCACGCTATGTAAAATAGCCAATTGATAAAAATATTTTTAAAAGTATTTTTATCTTCAAATATACAGTTCGACGAATTTCCATTTTTTAAATATAATGTTTCTAATGTTTCTAATCATTGGCAATAAACCATTTGAAAATTATAATATTAAAGTTCTTCAAATAAGTTTTATTTTGGAGTGGAATTAAGAAATTTTTTTATTTTGAATTCTTTTCAATATAACTTAAAAAATAAAAATTAAGGCAGATTTGAGTAGTTAATCTGATCACGATCACATTGGTACTCCTCTTCAATGTACCACTTCTGTTTCACTATGATTTTTTTAGTTTTAAAATTGACCAATAACTGAAATTTGCAGTCCCTGTTTTAAGCCAACTTCATCGTCAGATGATCCTTCATCAAGTCAGGGACAAACTACTCAGCGAAATGTTCCAGACGATGATATATCAATGCTTATGGTTGAAATTCTTTCATCAAGTAATAATTTTTTATATTATTATCTTCTAACTATATTTATAAAAAAGGATGTTTGTTTGTCTGTCTGTTTGTTTGAACCCTATGGGTTGATTTATGAAGCCATTATGTAGTACGAATTAATACGTAAATCGAGGTATGATTGTACACGTATAATTAGAATGCCAACAAAAAAATATTTTGCCTCACGCATGTGTTAAAATTTACTTTCTTGCTGTCTAGTGTCCGTCAAACATGTTCGAAGTATATGCGTATGACCATTGAATTGTGGCATATCAGTTGAATTTGTTTGAAAACTTATGCTATTTCAATATGTAAAGCAAAGGAAAGCATGAATTTTCTGTTTATGTTTTAGCACATTAAATTCGCTCAAGTTATAGAGTGTTTTTTGGTACTTAAGTGTATATAATATTTAACGTCGTGGTTTGAGTTCGAAACAATTTAATCCATATTAAAGTGTCGCATGTTATACAACATCAATAGCATACTTGAGCACTTAGAACATTAATTTCTTAAAGCAAACCAGATTATTTACACTAGCACAAGTCCTATATATGCATTGCTTTATATATATGTAAGCACAAGGTAATCTTAGCCGTATACAGTGCTCAGAAAGCGTATGAGTGTTGAACTTTTTGAGTTGACTTGGTTTTCGAATACAGTTTCAATTTCAGTTGTGTTTCGAACGGCGGTTGAGGAGGTTGTCAGCGGCGGAAGTTAAGTTGCATTAAAAGATATTAAGCCAATTTGTTGCTTCTCTGCTGTGTGTGTGTGTAGTTTGCTGTTGCTCGTCGATGTTGTTGTTGGTAGTGTGTTGATCTTGAAAACCGAAGCGAAAACTTTAAAATAAGAAGCAATTTAAGTAAAGGAAGAAGCATAGATCGGAGCGGCGTGCGGTTTTTTAAATTTAATTTTAAAATTGTTTTTGTGTTTGTGTGCGTGTTTTTTTTTGTTTTTTTTTTTTGCTAATTGTATAAAGCCAACGTGTTCAAAGGAGTGCAAACCGTGTTTTTTTTCTTGTAAATATTCAAAAACAGCGAACGAAAAAATTTTAAGGAAAACAATATCAGCAGAAGCAGCGAAAGAAAACTGTCAAAACGGAAATGCAAAGAATTTTGTTGTTGTTACTGCTGCTGCTGCTGCTGCTGCTGCAGTTTAGCTAGCTAGCGGCAGCACGCGTCGCTTTGTGTATGTTTGTTGCATGTTGCCCCGCATATATCATAAAAGCACTTGGCTGCTCGCTCATATGGTATAATGACATTGATGTTGACGAGGAAGACTCGATGCGATCATGTTGCGTTTATAGTTATTATAATGACGATAACGATGAATGTTGATGTTGCAGTGTTGTTGTTGTAATGTACGTGTACCTTTTGATTTGTGGCTATTTCTTTATTTATTTTTAATTCCATTTTTTTCTTAATGTAAAGTAAGCGCATTTTTCAGGCTAAGCTCATAAATTTTTTCATAATTTTTAATACTATATTGTTTTTGATTAATGTTTAAGATAATGCTATTATTATTCTTTATTATTTATTTATAAATTATAAATATTATAATTTTTCATATACAATATATATTTCAACGGCATGCAATCTTCGAAATGCATCTTTTGCTCCCATTGCGTTTGTTTTTTCCTTTTCCTCACCTTTACAATATTTGATTTTTCTTCTGTTTTGTTTGTTCGCATTTCGTTTTCATTTTGATTTGCTTTGTGGGTTTTGTTTTGCTTACCAGTTTGTGTTGTACTGTTCTTCTTGTTGTTGTTTTGCTTGTCTTTCGCCTGCACTGTAATCATTGCATTTACTGCAGTTAATTTTTGCATTCACAGCTCAGTTGCCGCTCTCTATTACTATCTGTGTCCATACTATGCATTTCACTCGATTTTACGATAGTGATTTGCATGCACTTCTCTGCTCTTTGCTAGTGCTCATTCTACTTCTTGTTATTCTTCTGGTGATGCTACTTTTGCTTTCTGTGCGTGCAGGTTTTATTACTACATCTTCTTTTGCTATTGTTGTTTTGCTTGTCATTGTTTTGTTGGTGTTTGTGTTTAAAACCGTAACCACGTGAAAGATAAATAAGAGTGACAAAAAAAAAATAAAAAAAATAAATAAATAAATATAAAACTTTGGCGTGTGCCTTGTAATCCTGTCTCAATCTCTCTAATCCAGTTAAATGTAGCGTTTTCTGAGTGATCTGCTGTTCTGCTGATTTGCTTGTATGCTCTATCTCTCTTGCTCTCTTGTTTGCCAATCCAGCACTTCACTTGGCCATCCCTGTATTCCGGCTTCTTGCAACTCTCGAAATTTCGTTTCATTCCAATCGCTCCGAAATCGCAAGTCTTTCTTCATTCTTCTCTCTTTCAAAGTCTATCTCTCAGTTGCATTTTGTAATCCTTGTTGTTGCTGTAGCCAACATCCATGTAAACAAATCGATTTAATGCCAAAATTGTAATTTATTTATATTTTTTCCAATCATTCTCATCATACTTGAATCATTTCTCTGCCCTATTGGGTTTAATGACGTTAATCCAGTTGAATGCTTTTGACATTTAACATTTTTTTATTTAAACTTTTATAGGTCAACGAAAAATTTCGACTACTCCACCCACACTCCACTGTTGCACTACATATTACATATTAGATCTGGCGATGTGACATAAAAACTAATGAATTACATGGATCTTACGTGTAAAACCCATATTATAGAGAAAGAGAAAAAAGTTTATAGAGCGAAGAAGTTGTTATGTATATACATATCTGTATATATAAATCGACTGTGCATTTGTTAGAAACGCATGTTCTTCGCATCCATAACGGCTATCGAGCTCAAATTGTTAACTTGGATTCTGTACGAGCTCTTCTCTTTTTATTTTTGGACACGGACACGGTATGTGACCCTAGCCTGGAGTTATTTCGATTATGCAGTTTTTTTGTTTTACAAAGAGTAGTCACAGAGTAGTCACAGTAGTCACAAAGAGTTGTCATTAAAATGTATAGATTTTTCTGAATTGTTTCAAAATAAAGGCAATCTATTCTGTTTTATGATGCAAATTGTAAGTAAAGCCGGCCATACACGACGAACATGCTCGTGTGATTCGCTCGTGTTTTACAGCAAGTTCGTCGTGTATGTCAAATTTTGTTGATTTGCTCGAAAGAATTATGCGTTCATGTTCATTGTGTATGACCAGCTTAACTTACGCCCTCTTTGTTTATCATATTGATAACATATTATTTGTCATTCGCCATACAGTAACACAATTTTAGATCCAAACGTTTTTGTATATATAGATAATACACAACTGTTTAATTACGTTGCTACCTATCACTATTAACAAATTCACAAACGTTCTTTGCCGGCAAAACAAGCTTTATGGGGTCTAACTAGTATACATATACCATATATTATATGAGCTATACAAGAATTTTTTAGTGGTGCGCCCTTTGGAATTGTTAGCCGAAACGCTTGTATTTCCATGCCCACCCTGGGGTCAACATTTTGAAGGCTCTTTTGTTGATGTACTGCAGAATATGGCATTTTGATTACTTTGAACTCACAGATTTTAAAACGTGCAAAGTGGATGAAAGATTTAATACTATGAAATCTGCCATTAAATTATCCATTAAATTCACCTTTCGAGCGTTCACTCGCTGGTTCGTTTAGTAACGCTGACATCTGTCACACGCTGTAGTCATTATGTAGTGCAATACTCAAACGCAGCGACTGATGTTGTTGTTGTTGTTAGGATGAAGTGAGGTACCAACGCGAAATGAACAAGAAGGCAAGAAAAGTAAGTCGCTAGTAAAATCGAAGCACAAATTGCCTTTTTTTATTGGTCCTTGAATTGTTCACCACGTTGGGTTGTGCGTGGCAATATCGAAAGGTCTTCCTTCTTCTGGTGCTGCTGTTTCTGTTGTTGCACAACTTTGAAACAATGTGACATGTCAGCGTGAGTTGCAAGTACAGCAACAACAGCGACGGAACAACTTTCGCGTAATGTCCCTTCCAAACGCATTTTCGTTGCACCTAACTGTTTAGCCGCCACTGGCCGCCAAACACCGCATTTGCCTGCTTGTTGCTAGTGAGTTTCTTAATATGGTTAGCGTCGTTTCGTTCGGCTTGAAACGTGTTACATTTTTTATAAACGGCAAGGCAAATATACATATTTTTCTTTTGGTGAAGATGTATATATTCTTTTTAATTTCAGGTTTT
The DNA here is from genome assembly GCA_035041755.1 of Cacoxenus indagator. Lineage (NCBI taxonomy): Eukaryota > Metazoa > Arthropoda > Insecta > Diptera > Drosophilidae > Cacoxenus > Cacoxenus indagator. Next base: position 24,340 of record JAWNKX010000082.1, read on the forward strand.
GTTTTGGGCTTTTTTGTTTTTGTTTTTCATTTTCAAGTTTCAAGTTTGCCATTTTATTATTAATTTTATGAATTTTTTTTACTAATTCTTTTCTATCTTTTTCTTCAACTTACAGTTTGCGAAATAAAGCATTTGGGACAAAAAGAACAAAATAAAAAGTAAATAAATAATAATAATAATAAATCGCGTGCAACAAACACAACTCGAAAAGGTAAGTTTTCTATCAAGTTTAGCAAATTTTAATTCAAGCCAAACTAAGCTAAGGTTTTACCGTTAAACAACGCCTCGACTCGTCTTGGCATTGTTCAACTTTAAGGTCGTTCTGTGGTCGCCAGTGACGTGAAATTTGTTTTTTCGAAATGCAGTCGAAGCGAGCGAGTTTTGTAGCGTTTTCTCATGCAAATCGAACGCGATGGAGCGAGCACATACATACATATATTTCAGATGCCGTTGGTGACGCTTTTGGAAAGTACTGCATTAATACAAACACACAAACACACACACACAAGTACACACTTTAATTAACTTAGCCACGTTACAAAAATATTCAAGCCACAAATTGCGACGACTTGACTGGACTTTAATCGAAATGAATCAAGTCAAGTTGTATCGGCTCTAGTTGAATGGAGTTGAGTTAAGGTTTAATTTACCAACAACAAAATTTTTTTTTTAAATAATTGAATAAATAAAATAAACACATCGTTTTAATTTTTTAACTGTAGCGCTCTCTTTTCATATTGTTGCGTATTTCTCTTATCTGAACTGCCCAGTAGGAAATTTTTCATAGCCTTATGACTTCTAATCAACGAATCCTCTTTTTCGCCCAAATACCAAGTCACAGAGTGAAATTGTATTGTACAACTTATCAACTTTTTATTATCTTTTATTTGTCCGCTTCAAAGTATTCCCCCTCTGATATACGATAATACGCTTTGTGTGCACAGTCGAACTTCCCTATAACGAAGTTCTACTTAACGAAGCTCTTTTCCATATAACCAAGCGATTTGCTGGTCTCGTGCGAATTCGTTATCGGGAAGTTACACTGTATATTGCTTTTCCAAAAAGAACGTCTTTCTGGTTAACAGCACAGTTTTACTTACATATAAGTGTACAGAGCAAGGCTAAGTGCTTAACTACGACGAATAGCATACAGAACAGGGAAGTGAGTGCAGAGAGTGCGCGAATTGGTAGCAAGTATGAATATGAGATTAGAGAAAGAATTCTAGTGGAGAGCAGTGTCGTCAAGCCTATAAACTAGTAATTCATTAGAAAATTAACCGCCCTATTCTGTACACTCTATCTATCAAATTCATATTAGTTTAAATAGATAGAAGCTTTTGTCATTTTTGTTATTCTGGCGCACATGGAAAGCTTCACTATTATAAAAAAGCTGTTTTACGTAATAGTCCAAAAAATAGCATACCATAGCGGAGAGTATGGTATTTTTTATGCTTTTTCTTCAAAATGAACGCCAAACAAATGTAGTATTTTGTATTATATTTGTAATAATAATTAAAAAGTAAAATACAAAAGGTTTTATAAATTATTTAGTAAACATTAGCTGCACTGATTGTGGCAACCTTGACAGAGGCCATTGTAAAAAATATGAATAAACAATAAAAAATGTTAAATGTAATTTTCAAAAGAATTTTATTTGTAAAAACATTTTTTTTTTAAATTAGATTATAACATTTATCGCAGTAAACTGCATAACACATTTGTCGGATTAAAAAAAAAAATAAAGACGTGAAAAAAAATTTTGACTTAGACTAAATTAAACATGATGCTAATTGCGCCGAAAAGGCAATGACATAGAAGACTTCTTAAGGGGAGATCATGCGGGTTTAGCCTCTTCAGTCTACGCCTTGTTGAGATACGGATGAGGGAGGACGCCAGCGAATTTGGGTGCGATAAAAGTCTGCAGTGATAGCGGCAGCTGTGAGAATTAATCACCTCCATAACAGTTGGCACGGCAAGATCCCTGTGCAGCGTGGTGTTGCGGTCGTACCAAGGGGCGCCCGTAAATCTTCTCAGAGCCTTGCTGCACTCTTCTGATGCACTCTTCTGATGTTGTAGGCAGCAGTAGTGCCCCAAATTTGTATGGCGTAGCGCCAAGCAGGTGCCACTACTTGCAGATAGATGAGCCTTTTATTAGTTAAAGATAACTTATTCGATGGGCGGAGGAGCCATGTAAAAACATTATTTGAGATTTGCTATATATATTCTCCTGGTCGATGTAGCTTCTCTGTATATATATTTATTTTTTTTTTGTATGAATTTTTGAGTTTCCATTATCCCGCATTCAATTGCTCTATGAATAGGTGGCACAATATTTTAGAGAGTCGATAGTTTCTCTCAAAAACATTGGCCGATATTAAAAAAGGATCACTATTATCACGCAATGATTTTAAAACACTTCTATTATAAAAATTTTCGTCATCTTCCAAAAACTTTGCTAAAACGCAGCAACTCACGTTGTTATCCATTTCGTCAGTGTGTTAATAGTATGCGAAATATTTTGACAAAACCTGATGAGGAGGTGTTAAAAAATCGGCAATGGCTAGAGTAAAGAGCTTTTCTAAATGAGCAAAATCTCTCAAAAAATCCCATAAAAATGTTTTATCGCTTACTGTCTATCAAAATCTATCAAAATATATCTATTCATTTGATAGAGTGCACAGAATAGGACCGTAAATCAGCTGCTACGCTAAACACAAACTAAAAATGCAAAATGCCTGTTAATGACAACCAAATAAAAATATCGAAAATCGATAACACGTGGCCCGAGCCAAATAAAAAGTCATCTTATTTTTTGAACACACCTCGTACCATATTTTTTTACCACATCCTCGTATACCACTTGCCTTTCTCATCACGTACGTTCTCGGCGCACTTCATTATTTACAATTTTTCATTGGCTTGCTCCCTACTTAACACCATCCTCCATTACCATTAACCTCGATTGCCGCCATAACCGATTAATACCATACTATTAGATTACTATAATGCTCGCCTAGTAGCCGAGTTACCCGCTCAATTGCCACACTCCTTGTTTACACATTCCGCAACCACTGTCTTCCACCTCGATCATCATTCAGGAATGTGAGTGATGAGTGATGATGAGTGGTGCTGCGTTGTGCCTTGTTTGGTTGCTTTTTCGCTACGTGGCAGTTTCGGCGGCAACTTCGACTTTGACTGAATTTCTGTGCGCGCTGCGCTGCTTTCGGGTTTGCTCGCCTGACTTTTTTTTCATCGATATTTCTCGAGGGGATTTCCCCAGCAGTTTTGTGTGCGCCGCTGCATTGCTTCGCTTTTTGTGCGATTTTCTGTAACAGTTTTGTTTGTTTTGTTTTGTTTTCGCTGCACTTTTGTTTTGACATGCAACTTTTTATATGTTTTTGTTGTTGTTGGTTTGCGTGTTGCAATATTAAAAAAATTTTTTTTTTGCAAATTCTTTGTTATCGCTAGTGCTGCCCTTGTTATTGTTGTTGTTGGTACATTTACACAATGTTAAAAGAGTTTGCACATGTTTTTATTACGGCAGGACATTTTCACATAAATTGTGCCTTTGCAGTTGTTGTTATTGTTGTGATTGCTTTACATTTGCATTTCGTTCTCTTAACGTGCTTCGCTATGCTTTGATTCAATGCGATACCAGTTGATCGTGCGTGGAAGGGGTAAGTGAGTGAGGTGTGATGAAGTAAGTGTGCGAGTAGGACAACTGCCAATTCATTGCAACTACCGAGGACATTGTTCAAAGCACCACTAATGGTAGCTATGTCAGCTTCCGGCAGGTTGCCACACTTGGTGGCGACAAACGACTATTCCCACAAATGACGGCTACCATAATTGAAATGCGGTTTTGCGAAACAAAAACAACAAGAACTACTACAATATAAAAAAAAGAACTTAAAGAAATAAATAAAAATAAATAAAATTATCTTTCGCTAGTCTCTCATCAAGAGTTGTGCCACAACTAGCAAGCACCTAAATCAAAAATAAACACAACATGAGTAACTGGAGCGGCTTAAAAATAGCGTTTCCAAATAACCGATAAAAATTGCAACAACTTCGATTAAACAGAATGCCAAAGCATATGGATAGAGTGGTGATGGGGGAAAAAGTTGTACTGCGAAAAACAATCTGAGATATGTGCGAATGAAATTGTTTTTTATTTGCATAAAAAATAATGACTTTTCCGCTTTTTACAGATTTTGCTGGTTTCTTTTTATACGCATACAGATTTTAAAAAAAAAGTGTATTTTTTTTTTTTAATTTAATTTATATATAATTCCTTTTTTGTTTACACGCTCATTACGGCGTTTTGTATATTAACATTGAATATTGTCAGGCGAGAGCGGTAGTAGAGACTCTGTAAACGAGAGCAGCGCTTATTACCTTCTGTTGTTGGCCTGGCATAAATGACAAAACAAAATTTGCATTAAAAAGAAAATGTTTTTTTAAATAATTAATTTTTTTTAAACACAATTTTTCAGCAAGCAATTTTTTTCACACTTTGTACTAATTGCATGAGCAGCTCTAATGTAATCATTTTGCAGCCAGCGTTTGGACATTTTTTTAACTGAATTTTAATGGTTGACCTGGGATTTTCATATTTGTCATTTTGTTATGGTTTTGTTGTTCTCCAGTTGTTGTTCTTCTTGTTTATTTCAACATGCTCAAAGACCAGTTACGAGCACAACGACGGCTGTCGAACACATTGTCCGAACAGCTGTTCGTGGCAACTCGTTCTTCGATCGAAGCGCAGTTCAGTTAAGATCTCTTTCAGAATCACTATCGTGCCTTGTTTGTATTTGCACACTTCAGTTGCAAAAGTGGTCATATTAAATTTGGTATGCACCTTGGCAATTGGCACAATTCGGTATCCAAATGAATAATTCTTCGACGTGTTGTTTCGCTCCGATTTTGATCTATGAATTACAAATTTTTTTAATAGACTTCAATGAAAAATGCAATATTACCAATTTCCATAAAATTTGTGGCGCTCATAGAAAAAAAAACAGCTTTGGCCTTAAATTTAGATTATTATTTTTATAGGACATTTCAGAAATATGTATGTGGTCTTCATTGAGACCGACTCTTTACGAACTGTTGTAGAGAGTCTTAAAAATTGTTCAGGACATGACACTCCTTCAGTCTCCTGACAGTTTCACTGTTGTCTAATATTATAATTTAATGGCAAACTATGAGTATTCAACCTAACTCTGTATTTTCGGTGATTTTGTCTATTTCGTCCCTAACAATCGGTACGTGTATGTTGCGGTCTTTATGGATAAGGTAATTGCTTACATACCAAGGAGCATTGATACTCACTTTTGTGCAGGTTCCTCTTCTCAGAACAAACGTGATTTGCATGGATTTCTGAGAGTTGCTCTTGATTTTCCATTATGTTAACTATTAGGGACTTTCGCTTGTAGCTATGTTGCCGCGTCCGCAATGCACTATCCTAAGGAACTCCAGTTATCTTTCAGTTCTTCGAAAATAAAATACAGCAATTACAGATTTGTACGAAGTATCGTGAGAAGAGCATCAAGTCCTCAACATAGCTGAAGTTCTCGTATCTCACACATATATGTACACATATATGCATGAATATTTTTATTTGGGACTTTGGTGTTGTTGTCTTTTGCTGGGTTCACTCGATCGACCAGTCACTTGTCGTGCTACTCTGTTTGGTTCGGTTCGTCGGCCAAGTGAAGCCGAACATAGCGAAGCGGTGTGAAGTAAAGATTTGAAGTGCTGTGGCGTTCTGCTGACCAACGCTCGGATTTGCTGTTGTACTTTAGTTGTTTTTGTTATTGTTGTTGCTGTTGTTGGTAGAACAATATTTCAGCTGCTGCTGCTGCTGCTGCTGTTGCCTCAGCTTCTGCTGCTTGCTTAGATTCGTCGCATAGAATTTAATTTGCTTTTTGCCTTTTACTGTTTTTGTACTCAAATTATCGACGCAACGTCGCTCAACGCTCAAGGTGACGTAATTTCAACGCCTAAAGTGGCTTTTATACGCTTCAACAGATCAAGTATCAATTACAATCACCCAACAAAGTTAATCGACACACACACACACACACACACACACACACACACACACACACACACACACACACACACACACACACACACACACACACACACACACACACACACACACACACACACACACACACACACACACACACACACACACACACACACTCACTCACACACACACACACACACACACACACACACACACATGTGGATATGTGTATATGTGTATGTATATGTGTATATATGTATGTGTATATATATATATATATATATATATATATATATGTATGTATGCGTATATGTGTATATATGTATATGCACACACACACGCACACACACACACACCTGCGTGCAATTCCCTTCGCGGTTGAGGGCGGGGCTTAAAAGGTCCCATATGCCCAAGGAAACCGTACTCACAGACGAGTAGGCGCCGTCCAAAGTGCCCACCACTCTAGAGAGAGTGGCAACGTGGGAATACATCAAAAACCTGGCAGTAGGTCGAACTGTCATCTAGACCGAGACCGGTAAGGTCTAGATCATGGCATACCGGAACCACTATACGACTTGTCAGACATGGGCTGACGGAAATAGCATTCTGGAACCTGAGTACGTCGAAGTGACATTCTACGGAAACGGCTTTCAGGTTAATGCTATCACCGCCCCCGTCCCGTTAAAACCTTGGCAGGCCTCTTAGAACGCTCAAAGGTCGTCACCATTAAGTTGGCGGTACAGGCTCGGATGTCAGAATTCCCGTCTAGCACCGATCCGGCTCTGAACACACTACCCCATGAAGGTGTGTGTCAACCCTAGCATGGCCTCACTGCTTGCAAAGACAACCATGGGATCAAGATAGGTGACTGTACAACGACCAATGACAACGGCTAAGAGTGGGGACCCAAAAGAAATAATGAACATAAAAGAAAACCAAAAGGAGGAGGAGGGCGGCATAAATACCGCGCGTAATGCATGCAGAGGATGCCTTCAAGGTGAGCTCTAAAACTGCGAGGTCACCAAGGCAGCCGGAACATACCGGAACAAGGAAAGTGAACGATGAAGCAAGAGCAAGTTCACCAACCAGCGCTCAGAAAGAAGAAAATAGCGCAAGCATCGAGCGTGATGCTCCAGGTCTACATTCCGCGCTTGAGGACATGAAGACACGCCTCGACGAACTTGTCGTAATTTTCAACGACAAGGAAAAGAGGCATATCAACCAAGCGATGAGGGATAAGGTAATGGCTATCTCTGCTCTCCAAAAGAGGGTAATGAAGCTGTGCGACACCCAAAAAAAGGTTACCAGTGCAGGAACACAGACGGAAGTGGTCACGGCGGCTGCCGCTTCAATTAGCAATGGCACGCCTAAAAGAGGAAGAGACCCCAAAGCAAAGCAGAGGAAAACACCACCCAAAAAGGTTAAAACGTCCTCTGGCCAGCTATCTACAGTAGAGGGTAAGGCGCTGGAGAAGTCAGAAAAAGTAAGTAGGCAAATGGACCCGGCAGCACCAAGAGCTAGAGCTCAACGGTGAGTGCAGGAGGGAGACGCAAGCTCTAAAAGACAAAATGAGCGAGGCCCTGGCCGAGCGAGCGACGGTTAGAGCAATCACCCAGGAAATCCAGGTAGAGCTCAGAGACCTGGATGATGTAACCACCGAAGGTGAGGTACTGGAGGCGGCACGGGAAATACTGAAGCAGCCGGAGCTTACAGCGTCCTGCATTCGCAAGCTGAAACCAGCGTTCGCGGGAACCCAAATGGCTATCCTCGCTCTACCAGCCCCATTGGCAAAGCAGCTGCTGACAATAGGCAAAATCCGGATTGGCTGGACGGTTTGCAGGGTCAAAGAGCGTGTTCAAATGAAGCGTTGCTTTAGATGTCTCGAATTCGGGCATATCGCTGGAGTTTGCCGGAGTAGCGTGGACAGGAGCACGTGGTGCTTTAAATGCGGAGAGGCCAACCACAAGGCAAACGATTGCACTTCATTGCCAAAAAGTGCTTTATATGCGCAGCAAAAGGCAAGGACGCAAACCACCAAGCAGGCAGCCGGGGTTGCCTACCTGTAGCTGAGAGGAGCGGACGTCTCAGGAAAAACCAAAATTAGATTCTTACAACTGAATCTAAACCACTGCGCGGATGCCAACGACCTACTAACCCAATCAGCGCACGAGCTCAAAATCGACGTTGCCATACTTAGCGAACCATACCGTGGCCATCTCTCCCCGGACTGGTGCGCTGACTCATCAAAAAAGGCAATGATTGGGTGTTACGGATCTACCAAAATGCGCTGCGGAACAACACTCGCGAAAAAAGGCTTTGTTCGGGCCAAGATAGGGGACCTATGGATCTACAGCTGCTATCTGCCCCCCAGCACCAGCTTGGAAGAATATGGAACAACGCTTGACGAACTTGTCGAGGATGCAAGATCCCATCACCCCACTGTCATCGCGGGCGACTTCAATGCATGGGCGATCGAGTGGGGCTGCCCCACCACAAACGCGAAAAGGGCGCTGTCTACTGGATGCATTCGCCGTACTTGATATCGTCTTGGCAAACTCGGGGTCAGGACATACGTTCTCTCGACAGGGAGGCGGGTCCATCATAGACCTTACATTCATAAGTGCCTCGATAGCCAATTCCACATCTTGGTCCCTTAGCGAACACTATACTGGAAGCGACCACATGGCTATAGTATTCTCGATCCATGAAGGCGTAGAGGAAAGTACGCAGCGCCAGAGCCAATACCAAGCAGGATACAGGGAGGAGACTTTCAACCCCGACATCTTCCACGAGATGCTGAGCACAGAGAATACCGAGGAGCCGATGACTGCTGAGGACCTGATGACTCGGGTACAAGTCGCCTGCAACGCCAGCATGCAGCCCAGACGCAGATATAAGAGACACCACGAGGCAGCCTACTGGTGGAACGACGAAATAGCAGCGGCCCGTGAGAGATGCTTGCGAGCACGGCGACTACAGAAAAGAGCACGCGATCAGGAGAGGGCACCACTCGAGTTGCAGAGTTTACTCAAGCGTAGGCGGAAAGAGCTCAAAGTGGCGATTCGCGAAAGTAAGAGGCGTTGCTTTTTGGCCCTATGTGATGAGGCTGACCGCGATCCTTGGGGACGAGCATACCGGATCGTGGTAAAGAAAATAAAAGCCCCAAGACCAACAGCGCCTACCGATACAGTGGAAATGGCACATATAGTGGCGACCCTGTTTCCCCAACAGTCAGACGTCATTGAGAGGTACACCAGCACAGCACTGGAGGATAATAATGGCTTTTATCCAGTAAGCCAAGAAGAGATGTGCCATGCAGCCCGGAGGATAGCGAACTCGAAGTCACCAGGTCCCGATTTGGTGCCAAACTTCGCATTAAAGGCGGCTTTAACTCTGCTCCCGGACACTTTCAACAGAATGTACACGCAATGTCTGCGCGAAGGTGTCTTCCCGGCAAGGTGGAAAATACAACAACTAGTGTTGATTCCAAAAGCGGACAAGGATCCTAGAGAACCACCATCCTCGTATCGGCCCATCTGCCTCCTCGATTCCGCCGGAAAAATTCTCGAGAGAATAATATGCGACAGGATTGAGGCAGCAGTGCGGAGATCTGGTGGCCTGTCTTCTATGCAGTTCGGGTTCACTAGGAAGAAGAGCACTGTAGACGCTATCCAGGAGCTAACCAATACAGCTAAGGCGGCAATCGAAGGTACGCGATGGAAGGGGGTACCAAGCAATACTGTCTTGTAGTGACCCTAGACATTAAAAATGCCTTTAACTCGGCGAGATGGGACAAGGTGTTGGAAGCTCTCGGGTCCTTTCGGGTCCCTAAATACCTTATCGATATCATAAGGAGCTACTTCAGCGAACGCATACTTCTCTACAACACAGACGAGGGCGTCACACAGTATAATGTAACCGGAGGCGTCCCACAGGGATCGGTCCTAGGACCCACTCTGTGGAACATTATGTACGATGGAGTGCTGAAACAAGCTTTGCCAAGTGATGTCAAGATGGTTGGATTTGCTGTTGCTGACGACATTGCCATTGTGGGAGTAGCCAAAACAATCAGCGAGGTGGAGCGATCGTGCAACGGTGCCATATCTGTGGTCTACGAGTGGCTACGGACGTCCGGGCTGCTGCTGGCCGAACACAAGACGGAAGCCGTGCTCATCAGCAGTCGGAAAAGAGTGGAACAGGCTCGGGTGCAAGTAGGCGAAACTGTCATCGTTTCAAAGAGGTCCATTAAATACCTCGGGGTGCTGGTGGATACGCGACTATGTTTTAAGGAGCACCTTGCGTATGCAAACCAAAAGGCTGCTGCGGCGTGCAGAGCCCTAAGCAGGATCATGGCCAACTCTCGTGGACCCCGGCAAGGACGACGGATGTTACTCCAAGGGGTAACTAAATCTATAATGTTATATGGAGCCCCAATCTGGGCTAAGGCTATGGCCATAAGGAGCTATCGCAGAGGACTCGACTCCACATACCGATTGGCGGCCCTAAGGGTATGCAGCGCCTTCCGTACGATTTCAGAAGATATGCTGCTCTTGTCATTGCAGGGATGATACCGATTGACATTCTAGCGGAGGAGGCTTCGGAGATCCACGACGAGGTTCAGCAGACGGGCGCGAGGAGAGAGGACGCACGAGTGCAGGCAAGAACTCGAAGCCGAGCAAAGTGGCAACACAGATGGAACGGCTCAACAAATGGGCGGTGGACGAACAGGATCATCCCAAATCTGGATGTTTGGCTGGACAGGAAGTATGGGGAGGTCAACTTTCACCTCACCCAGCTCCTCAGTGGACATGGATGCTTTAGGGCATATCTGTACCGCTTTATGCACGCAACCGATCCGTACTGTCCCTCTTGCGAGGGCCGGGTGGTGGAAGACGCAGAGCATGTACTACTCAACTGCGACAGGTTCCAAGACGGTAGAAGACAAATGGAAACGACACTGGGGGTCACCCTTACAGATAGGAATCTAGTTGCCCTAATGGTGTCGAGCGAGCAATGCTGGAGGGCGGTGAGCAGCTACGCGGCATCGATCGACAATGACAACGCTGAGGTCACTAGATCGGTCCCGGCGTAATGAAGAAGCCGGTTAATAACCGGAGCCATACCCCGTGATGCAATGCCTCGCGGTGGTTCCACGGGGTCATGGTTACATCTATTTCTCTCTTCCTGTTCTAAACAGAACTTTACTTTTTATGTCTTAACTCTCTAATATGTCTGTATACTATGCATATCTTATAATGAATTAAAAAAAAAAAAAAAACACACACACACACACACACACACACACACAGAGCGCGTTTTCTGCAAGTGTTTGGTGGTGACTTTTTCTCTGTGTTTTGTTTATTTTTGTTTGGCTTAACGCACATGGCAGGAGCTGTTAAATGTGGTGATTCCAGGAAGAGAAAATAGTGTCACAAAGTCGTACGTTTTTTACGAGCATGAGGAGAGTTTATGACGCTCCTTTGTGTTGTAGTTTACTCAGCTTTTGGCTTTACCGTAAAGGATTTTTAAAAGCATTGTCCTTTTACGAATTGGAAATCTTTTATCAATTGGATGTTTAAGCTTTTCATACACTGCGCTCAGTTTACTTACTAAAGTACTTACTGCTCTGAAGGAAATTATGGTATGTACTCTCGACCAACTTGTGATGGGGTCTCGATTAAGCCAGGTTCAGCTGTTAAAATTCAACCACCCTAGTAATAATATTGAATTATAGTATCCCAGCAGTAATTGGAAGGTAGAATTATTTACAAAATCTTACGTCTTCCTTTTGTTTTTACATGGTACGCCCGCTTTTTTCTTACTTCTATTTTGCAGCTCTTAGAAGATTTTTGCTGAGGTATTAGGTATGAGTCAACTCCGGAAGTGTTCGGCCTTTTTTCAAAAATCTTACTTTAGCAGCTAACGAGAAGCACTTCTGCCACGTAAGCTAACCAAAGTAGTACTTCAGAAGTACTTACTATAGTACCTAAATTAGCAACTTATGCGGCTTTTCTTAAAAAGGGAACATACTTAAAAAAAAATTTCTATTTATTTATATTTATCTCCGCCGTTTTTTATTTACTTAATATGCTAGTATTTGATTTGATTATCCAAGACTTTTGTAAATGGAATAGTTTTTGTCTGCCTCCAGTGGGGTTTAAACCTCGGCCTCTGCTTTTGGCAGCCTAGTACACATGCACTATGCCACCGAGGCGGTATTAATGCTATAAATAAAATTCTTTACATTAATATTTCGAAGCTCGTTTTCGTTCGTGTACCTAAGTGTTTTGTGCTTCAAATGTATTACCCCTTAGCCTGACGGAGTCAGCAAAAGCGAATGAATTCTGATAAAATATCTATCTTCTATCTACTGATAGAAGGAATTTTTTCATTATGAAAAGGGCAAGACACTACTTTTTCTTTGTGAAAAGCATTAGGAAACAATCATTCTTTTGGAGAAGTACTTCCAAAAGTTACAGCTGGGAAGTCAATCTACACTTAGTAATTTAACAAAATGCAAGCGTGTGTCAAGCCTAGTGTCTTTGTGAGATTTTATTGCAGTTGTATGTGTGACATGACAATTTTCAACTATTTTTACGCGTATAAAACCTAACAAATTTTATTACAAAGTATATGTCAAAAATGTGCAAATGAAAACCTGCCGAATGGTATATTTTTGTATAGATTTAATATGTCCTTTCGTTACGACTAACTTTGTCTTTATATCATCTCACTTCTTGGTTTTTTTTTTTTACTATATTTTATCTGACATTTCGATTGTGTACTCTTTCGCCTATCGTTGCGCCAATTCCCTAATTTGGTTTCTCATTACAAAGCATAGAATAATCACTAAAGTGTGGCATTGGCATTCTTCCTTATTTTACTGAGTAAACACAGAATTCTCGTCGGCCATTTTATTTCGATTAAAATCGGCAGGAATTGGAAATTTGAAGCCTCTTAGGCTTCCTCATTTGCCGTAGGTGCTGCGTTTATCTGTAGATAAGCGCCACATTTCCAAGCAGCAAGACGCCATCTCTCTCGTCATTATAATTGCCGTCTCCATCATTAGCTCCAGTACCAGTTACAGTGTCTGGTGTCTGGCAGTGAGGAACTTTGGCAGCTAAGTTAAAGTTAAAGCTTCGCTTGAAGCCATTTGGCGACGATTTGAATTAGTTGGAGCTGCAAAATGCTTTTTTTGCAGCAATTGAAACAACGATTAAACAGCGACAGCAACAACAACAACAACAACAACAAATTCATGATGCCGATGCTGGCGACCAAAATTGTAATTAGTCCGTTTATAGAAACCCAAGCAGAACAGTGTGAGAAAAATAATGTTGCTGCCGCCTGTTGCCACATGAACTCAACTCATTCTACTTGTAGTTGTATCTTCTTCTTCTTCTACAGCACAGTTGTTCTCATTGTTGTTGCTGTTGTTATTGTAGTGTTATTGTAGATAATATCAGTTTACAGTTTCGGCAGTCCAACGCACCAGTTTGCCAGCCCGATCAGCCGTTTTCGATTTTCTCTCACTACTGTTTTTTTGGAAGTATTTCGTGGGCCTCCCTCCACACAGTTTGTTTGAAATTGATTGTTTCAAGTAGAGTTCTTTTTTTTTTAAATATTTTTGTTGAAATAATAAATTTTGCTTACTTTTATTTTTTTATTATTATTTTTATTATATATTGTATCTTAGAATTAGTTAGAGTGAAAATCAACATAGGGGAGTTCGAGGCGATTTTATCGATTGTATCTTGCGTCAGTTAGAATGCTTTGCTTTCATAGCGTTTCACTTTTCCATAGTTCATTGTGGTTGTGATATGAACTGACCGAAACTGTGGCTGAGTTGTTTTTTTTTAATCTTGCTTAAGTCCTTTTAAAATCTTTCGAAAAATTATGCATAAAAAAGTAGCTAGAAAATGTTGTATTTCACTGATAGTTTATTTACTAAAAAGTATTATAATTTTAAAAATATTGTTATTAAAAAAATGATAAAAAATCTTACTTGACAGTCTGTAAAGTAATTATACATTATCTTATGCAAAATATGCATCTAAGTTTTATCACAAAATTTTTTCGTTTAACCGTTTAACTGGAAAACGTTGGTTCACCACCCACGGCCGACACAATCGACCGCATTCTAAAAAAAAAAATTTTTTTATGTTCACTAACTCATGAGCAAGTCAATACTAATACATTAATAATAGCAAAGAGAGCGCAAGCATACACAATTGATCCCTCCCCATGTTGTGTATGGAATGAAAATGGTAGAACAACAATAACACGGCTTCACATAGCAGATGTGCTATCTGAAGAAAGAGGAACACAAACCTCTCTATTCTACTCATACCACTGCACTCACAACATCAACGGCTATGTGTCATTTTTGTTGTTGAAGCCCGGTTATAATTAACACCTTTTCTAACCTAAACCACTGACCCGATTTTGAAAAAAAATTAAATTAGTTTGTGCACATCTATCGAAGAATACGTTTCAACTCGTATTTGTTTTTAATAAAATTCGTTTAGTCATTTAAGCAGGAAAGAGAACACCAAAAATGTGTTTACCGTTCAATTATACACTTGTATGCACATAAGCTTGCCTATCCACACTTGCAGTAATACATAATAATGACTCGGCTCAATATGATGTTTCCTAATCAAAGATTACACGCTTATACTCATTATTTTCACTATAATAAGAACAAATGCTTTGCTTCGTAATCCCACATTGAAAATTTCTTGCGTGAGTATCAAACCAGTTTAGTCCGCTCAATAGAAATGGGTGGTGAATTATGACACATATGTATTTTCACAAAGCATTTCGAAAATTTAGGGTTTAACTACTTTATATGACAATTTGTCATATAGTAATCAAACGAAAGGCGTTCAATGAAATGATACATTTTAAATGGGGACTTCCCAATTTAAAGTGGGTGTATTGATGATGAGCATTTCACTGCTTGTATTATAACAACGTTTTCACGTTTTTCATTTATTGAGAAGTTTATGCTCTTTTTAAATTACCATATTTCACGAAAGACTATCATCACAAGAAAAAAGGTGTGCTGAAGGGTTGCTTCGTCTTCTTGAAGAGTAAAGGTTCAGTCAAGACTCAGTTTACTGGAAATTTTTCAATATATTTTTTTAGTGAAAAACTTCCTTATCTTCTAATGGATTATAGTGGTTCAAAGAGTAACTTTAAGTTTACTTTTTTTCCAATTCTTTCTTTGTAATAATTTTAAATGAATTTTAAAGCAGCAGATTTTATGCATGTCCGCGCTTTATTAAACATTATACTTCAAATCAATGCCGCCCCAGAAAAATTAAATTCTGCTGAGAAGTTGTCGGCGTTTGCCACAAAGTCTGTTTAGTAGAGAGTATGATGAGCGAAGCCAAAACACTTTGACAAATATTTTGCAAGACAACGAAAAAGTACTAGAGCATAAACTCAGTGTCAAAGCTTAACGAAGAAGCAAATGAGCTAGATTTCTTGGAATACAATTCTAAAATAATAATGGAAAAAAAAATTGTAAAAAAGCACTTTTGCTTTGCTTGTTTGAATTAGCGGTACTTGCCACTCGATTCTGTATAAATAACTAATTTCAAGTAGAATTTAAAAAAAAAAACGAACCGACAAACGCGATGACATGAACAAACAATTGAACGGGGGCGACGTTTTGCGACCCAGCCAGACAGCAGCAACACGTCTGAAACTATGCGCAAAATTAGCAATTGAAATTTGAATGGTTATATATTAACGGAAACATTAAACATAAAGTTTTTTGTTTAATTTTCGACAGTCAGTCGTGTTTGAAAAATGTTAATCAAATCAGTGCGATTTTATGCCGTTTCGAAGAATCTCTAGCAACGCAACAAACCAGCATAAACTGGCCATTTGTATTTACAAAAAGAACCAGCGCCAATGACGACCGCAGGCGATTGGCTGATGAGAAAAATAAAGAATCATAGAAAATAAATCAACCAAATATTTAGTCGAAAAAAAAAATTATATTAAATTGCTTTCATTTTCATTGTTCTTCATTTATTTATTTTTCTTTAATTTTAATTTTTATGTTTTCCCATTATAGCGTTGATCGCGTATGCCCTCGACTTGTGCCATATACCTCCCTTGCTCTACACAACATTTTATGTACACTCGATCGACTTTATCAGTGCGTACATGCAGTTTGACAGGGAAATATACAGTCAGGATTTCGTAATGTGTTTCAGGCGTATTCAAATAATTCATTTAATAATTATTATAAAAAACAGAGCCCAATAATTTTAATATATATTATAACAAAAGAAACAAACTTCAGCCGAAACTCACTAGGCAACAACATTAGAAAAGCACCTATTGAAAACGTAGACACTGTTTTTGGAATGATAACACACCAAGCTGTGTTAATGAAGTTCCAAACACCACAATTTTTCAAATCTTTATTCACTGCTCTTGGCATCAGAGAACCTTCGCAAGGCTCTTCCAGCTTGTTGGATATACGAAAGTTTGCTTTTGCTACGAAAATCGATAAAGACCACAATTACTTCATGAATTATGTCATAAGTTTTCTATATCTTACTCTTTGGTGTAAATTGTATAAAATGTAGTATTTTCTTTATTTTTACGCCATATTCTTTCCATTGGAGCAACAGCTTGGTACATAGTTACTGCGAAGCCGTTGCTTGTTGTTAAATAATGCTGGTCTCATTAAATAAATTCGCTTAATTACTTTCTTAGAATATGCTCAACATAACATGCTTTTTGTTAAAAGACTGTACTCACTTAATAATGAAGTTATGAACCCCAAACATGAATTTCAGAGGCATTGCTCGCATCAACTAGCCTTTAAGTTCTAGTGTAGCGCCTGGACAATATCGCTTGTATTGAGGGTTTTAACTGTTCAGTTTTTTATTATTTCTTTTTTTTTTATTATTTTAGTTTTTGCTATTACCATAATTTCCAAATGCATTTTTTAATGAATGCCTGCAAGAATTGGTGCGCTCATTTTATTTCCCTTATGTTTTATTGACGAAAATATGCAATTAAATTTGTAGAGTTATATTAAAAATTCTATGTTACATATTACATAATATCGACAATATGAAGTGTCATTAAAAAATGTCGCTCGCCAAAAAATAAATAAATAAATAAAAATAAACATGAAAAAATTAGAAATGCTCATTTGCACTTCGTGATTTATCACTTTTTGTATTTCGATACTTGCTTGACAAACTTTATTCAAATAATAAGTGACAGCAATCACTCGTCCAGGCAGCTGACTTCATTTCATTTGAACTGAAGTGTTTATTTTTTATTTTTAAATTTATTTATTTATTTATTTTGTTTTTTGGGCACTTGGTAAGTATTTGCCTAAAAAATGGGCACATTAAATTATCATAATCAGGATATGGTAGCAAAGAAAAGCAAAGTAAGAAAATCGTTTAGGCATGACATTTGTGCTTTTATGAGCATTGTCTAGTTCACTTATTTGAAATAATTATTTATTTGATTATTTTATATCTAAGGAGAATTTACGTTGAGAGAGAAGTGCAAAACTTTTATTAGGCAATGAATGTCAGAAGAGAGAAAATGCATTTAGACCCAATTTGGGGAACGACAAGCGCATTAAAAAAATTTATTGATATTGAGTGGGCTAGTGGAAAATATAACGTATTTAATTTGTCACAACTGAAGCAGAGACAACAATAATAACAAAGCGAAACAAATTAAGCACTTTGATTAGAGGCGAAACTAAATAGGCAAATTAAATAGAAAAATGAGAGAGAACAAACTAAAAAATAAAAAAAAAATAAAATAAAAAAATATAAAAATAATAAATAAATAAATTTAAAAAAAACAAAAATTAATAACACGCTGAACTCAACTCGATTCTCGCGCTTAACAACGAACGACGGCGCTGCTCAGCTGAGCCGAGTTGAGCTCTGAGCATCAAATCAAGATAATAAAATCAGTTCAGTGGCAAAGTCGATTCGATTCATAGTTGCAATGCGTTTGAATACAACAACACTTCATTTGAGAATGAACGCGTTAAAACTACAACAACAACAACAACCAAAACAATAACAACAACATTAATCAATATGTTAGCACAAAAGCGAGAATCAATCGTTTTAATATAAGCAATTAGCAAAAAATATAATAAATAAAAATAGGTAATAATAATAATAATCAAAATCACGTCTACCTTATTTCCACTTCACGCGCTCTTGTCACATTTAAGCGTTGAACAGCGTCGTGTTTGAAAGTAAACAGTAGATTTCAATTTGTTGTGAGAAATATTACAGTAAAGCAAGTTAAAGCAAAAAAGCAAAAAGTTTGCTAGAAGTCGGAAATTGGTGAACTCTGAACTTAATAATAATAATAAGGCGTGACGTGGTGGTAGAGACCGATTCTTAGCCAACAAGTGGAACACGCGACACCGGGCCTGTTATCGGTTGTATGGTCCGGCGATCCCCAACCAGTAAAGGGTATTCCAGCCAAAGGAAACGGGCACTGCGACCAGATAAGATCTTTTGTACCCTATACCCCTCTATTGTCTTAGAGCATCTACCTTTTTAATAAAGGTAGAAGAAGAGTTCTTGATCAGAACAGGTGACATAGAGTCTTGTTTCAGGAAGTTTAGTCGAAGTTTGGCCAACGCCGGACAGTCGCATATGCGGTGCAGACTTGTTTCTGCGTCTTCTAAACAGAGCCTACACTCTGGGGAGAGTGACAAAACTAGTTTGTGCAGATGGTAATTTAGGCGGTGGTGACCGGTTAAGTACCCCATAAGCAGTCTTAGGTCTGATCTACCAAGATCTAAATTTGGAGGGGTGTTTCCGGGGCAGATGAGCAGTTTGGATTGACGGAAGCCCCCACTGCGTGGCCAAAGGTCTGAGCTGACAACTCTGAACCGTTCCTCGATAAATGACTTGGCCGTTGCCCACCTAATACCGATATAGGGTTTAGGGCCGATGAATCTGGAGGAGGACCCAGTTCTCGCCAGTTCATCAGCAGCGTCATTACCCTCAACGCCTTTATCACCAGGTACCGAGCACAACGTGACCCTATTGTGTCGGGACATTAGCTGGAGGGAATCATAGCAGTCCCTTACACTTTTAGACGAAAGTTTCTAGAACGTAAGGGCCTTGATCGTCGCTTGGCTATCGGATAGGATAGATATATTTTGACCTTTTGGTCCCTTTGCCAGGAGTTTGTGCGCATAAATATGTATGGCGTGGTTTACCGTTTGAAATACAGTTGGCCCTTTGCCCTTGGCGATTGAGATCCTTCTAGTTGGTCCGAAAATCCCGGCTCCGGTACCCGTTTCTGTTCCAGAACCATCAGTGAACAATGTGTTACCACTAGGCCTAGGGCCCTGGTTACCGACTTCCCAGTCAGCTCTGTTTGGGAGGAGAGCTGAGAAGCGTCGGCCGAAGCGCAATTCCGTGGTGATATGATCTGATCTGGCGCAGATTGAGATCCCAGGGATTACGCTAAGTATTCTCGAATGACTAGTGCTTTTGAAAGACATGCCAGATTTTATTTGAATGATCAGAGCACTAGTTGCTGCTGACCTTCTAACGAAAAGGTGTAAAGAAGTGAGTCCAATGATCGACTCCATAGCAGCCGCCGGGCAGGTTCGCATGGCTCCGGTCATGGCAAGGCACGCGAGCCACTGGAGCTTGCCGCATGGCTGTTGTCTAAAGCATCTTAGGCCACCACACGAGAGCCGCATAGGTGACGACGGGTCTAACTACCATGGTGTATAACCAGTAGATCAGTTTTGGAGATAGACCCCGTATTTTACCATATAACCTTCTACAAGCCCACATGGTTCTGGTGGACTTGTGAGTACTGTTTTAAGATGAGCATTCCAATTCTGCCGTTTATCCAAAATTACCCTTAGATATTTGACCTCATTGGAAAGTTCAGTTACAGTACCGTTCAGCCGAACTGGAGTAATTTCCAGTTTATACCTCTTTGGGAAGGATACCAATACTACCTTATGTGGATTAATGCTGAGACCCCCCTTTTTGCACCAGTTGTTGACGACTTGGAGCGCGGAGCACATTACGTCCGAGATAGTTCTTTCGAATCTCCCCGTCACATTAATGGCTACGACATCTGCTTATCCTATGATCTCATACCTAAATGAGCTCATCATAGCTAAATGATCGTCAATGGACCAGAGTAGCAGTGAGAGAATTCCGCCTTATGGACAACCCTTAATTGCTCTTATGCAAACGGTGGTATTGCCTAACATGGACGATATTCGCGCTGTTTTAGCATGGCATCTACCCCGGCTATTGTATGGTTATCCTATAGTCTAGTGCCATAGTTATAGAATCATAGCCGGCATTGTCGAAGGCCCCTTCCACGTCTAGAAATGCACACAATGCAACTTCTTTCGACTGGAGTGAGGGTTCGATCTTACCGGCGACGTGATGAAGGGCAGCTTCGGTTGATTTGCTCTTCATGTAAACACTGAGCTTGCGATAGAAGAAAAAAAAAATAAATCCAAAATAATTTTTTTTTGTGTCTTTAATCTTAGTAAATTACTACAAAGATCCAAGGCGTATAGTATGAAGTTGTAATAGGCAAGTGAAAACTTCTTTAGTCGCGTTGAGCGATTTTTGGTGTGGCAAAAATGTGTCGTGTGTGTCGCGTCACCGACATGCTATTCTTTATTTCTGTTGCTTACTCTATAGACTATTCTAGAGTTTCCCTGAAAAAAAAAGAATTACAAATCTGGTAAAATTTGTTGTTGTGTTTCAACAGATTGCAAAAAAAAAACACTTAAAAAAGTAGTTATATCAGAAATATATGCGTACAGTATCGATTTACATATTTCGATTTACGTATTCTTATAGAATGCGTATCCTTAGAATTTGTTCCTTTAAAGCTTGATTACGTAATCATTCCATTTACGTAGTTCCCGTAGCGAAATCGTGAATTCCGCAATTAATTTTGTAAGCATTTTGCTTTAATTTTTTCGTAAATTCGTTTAGTTGCATTATAAAAGTTGTGCTTTATGAAATATTATTACAGTCATATAATAATAATATGAATTCTAACTCTGAATCTGGTCATGTTTGTACACATCAATCGGGAAAGAGGCGAAATAAAATGTAATTTATAAAAATGAAATTTGTTCATTTTTTAAGCCCACTTCATCATCAGATTCTCCTTCATCAAGCCAGGGACAAACTACGCAGCGAAATATTCCAGACGCTGATATATCAATGCTTCTGGTTGAAATTCATCCAACAAGTTCTAAAATCTGATTCTGATTAAAATATATTATATGTACAAAGATTTAATAAAGGTTCAATTGTTCTTTTTGCATGATTTCAATTTGTTCATTGTTTATGTATAAGTTGGGTTGCATGTTCAAAACAGTGCTGTTAAAGTGAATGGGTATACAGTTTGATGTTGTAGCTACAAATCCAACATCTACAACCAAAATTTAAATACACCACTACTTAGCTAAAGTTTCAAAGAATTAATTAGCTTTAGTGCGAACTTTGTCGCATCGTGTGCAGCGGAGAGGGGGGTGCCTCCGTTGTAATTTTGTTGTTCAGTAAATTGCAACAATTGCTGTTGTTGTTATTCTTTTCCTTTTCGCTGCACTCGTCAGTCTTCTTGTAATTGCCGGGACTATGCAAAGTACCGTACCCATAATTCGTTTCTAACCAAAAATGATTATGACATATGTATGTTCTTAAGCATAATACGCTCCCAGGAAATATTTCACGTTACGTAGAAGTACTCAGTGTATAATTCTAACAAACTTTTTATAAAAGAAAAGAACGATCAGATTATTAAAGATACCGTTACAAAGCTTATTTTAGGATGGCTTACTGAAATAGTAATACCGCTGGGAAAAGTTCATCGAGCTAAAAGTAGATAACGTCGAAAAATAATAATATAAAAAATTGTGAAAATCCATCGACTTCATTAATTATACGGGTACTTATTGATTGACTCTCGTAAGTATGCCCAAACAAACTTTTCTTTCGTTGAGTTGACTACATTTTGCTGCTCACTCACTTATTCAGGCTGTCTTCCACTTTGAGCGTCCCCTGCCCCAGCCACACTTATTTTGCCATGTTAGACGAAATGCGAGCGAGACAACAAGTAATTCAAAACGCATTACAAGTTTTGCTTCTGATTATTGCTGCTGTATTATATTCCTTTGTGTTGTTTTTGGATTTAATTTTTCGCATTTTTTGTTTGCCGTAATGTGAATTTATTTCAGTTCACTGTCTGTCAATAGGAAAATGTATCGTATGCACTTTTTCATCTTTTATTTTTTTTGTTGTTTTGTGTTTTTTTTTCTTCCTTTTTTTATGAATGCAACGCAAACGGTTTTGCTTCAAACGTTGATGACGCAGTATATTCGCTAACCATAGTTGCTTTGACAAATGATAGGCGAGAAAATAAATTGGTAATTGCAATGGATAACTTAAACTTAAGCATGCGTTTTCGACATTATGCGACAATGAATGCGAGTGTTAAAGTTGAATTGACGCATCCACCGCATAAACAAAGTTGAAAGTTGATCATACTCTAACCCAAGCCGGATGCCGCCGGCGTTGGGTTAGAGTATGTTTCATATGTTTGCATATATGATTGCGTCAATTCAACTTTGCCAACCGCATGGTATGGAGTTTCGCCTTAAAAAGATACAACAGAGCTAGCGATGGCGAATTTTCTTTTTAATTTCGGCGTAAGCAACGAATCAACCAATCAAAGCATGAATAGTGCTGTTGGATCCTAAGCTTTAGCAATAAAAGATTCTTAACAATCACTCTTTGTTAGCAATGTGTTCTCAACGGTTTTCTAACACGTTAACGAAAACGGAATGCAATGATATACAAAAGGTGACACGATCTCTTTGCGAGTTCGTTAAGTTTAGCGAAGTTGCGCTGAGCTGAGTGGTGCTGACTGAAGATGGCGAAACGCGACGAAATGAAATGAACACGTAAAAGTTCGTTTTTCTTGTATTCTGTGCAGCACGACGCTTTTTGGAACATCTGCTCGCATGAGCGCAGACAAGCCAAAAACGACGATAGAGTTCCTAAAAGCATTTCCGCTTAAATTGATTTATTTAGATGTATCATTATTTAATATTATTTAATAATTTTATTGTTGTTATTTCGATTAGGAATTTTTAACTTTTGCACTCCGAGCTAATTGAAATTTATGCAGAAACAAAACTATAAACAACAAATTAAATAATAATAATAAAATAATTTATAATGATACATTGCCTTCCTTCTGATATCAGACTTCGAAATGAACTCAACTAAATTCCTTAGAAATTTAGTGGGAGTAAGCGGCAAACGGCAGCGCGATACAAAGCCAAACAGATAGACAGAGAAACCAACAATAATACTTGCTGGTATTATATGTACATAATTCTTATTGAGAATGTTGCTGATGACGTACATGTTGCCTGCGCAGATCTATTGCTTATATTTGTGGCTTTTATCTCCGTGGCTTTTATCTTTGTATCTGCAGCTTTTATCTACTACTTTGCATGTCGCTGCATCTGTGCATTTCAGATCAGCTTACACAAGCCCTTCACAACAACTTTTTGTATTTTTTTTTATTACTACGTTGTTTTTGTTGTTACTTTTTGTTTTGGGTTTTTTTTTATTTTTTATTTTTTATTTTTTTTTCTTTTTGTTTTTTTTTCTTTTGACTACACCAGGCAAGGTTTCATCAATACTTTCGCAGCAGCGTATCTCACACAGTCACACGCAGTCACTTAGTCACGCAGTGTGACGAGCACTCAAATTCAACAGGTAGCTGGGTGCATGATGTATCTTTGACTTTTTTCCTTTTTGCACATTATTGAATTTCTCTGTTTTTGGGTTTGTTTTGTTTTGCTTTTGTTTTTCGCATATTGCACGCAGTTGAAATTGACCTACGCATGCAGCGTAGACTCAGTGGCTCCCAAGCAATCTTCGCTTATTACGCGCTCTCTATCTCTCTTTCTCTCTCCCTCTCTTTCATTCTGTCCCATTATCTATCTATACATCTAACCTACATATCTCTCCAAATATTCCCTTGTACTCATTATCATAGACGAATTTTAACTCTGAAAAAATGCATTAGACGTTTCCCATATCTGAATGCCGCCTATTTTTAATTGATTTTACGCTAATTTCTCATTTGGTTGTCGTTGTCTTATTTTTGGTTTTGTTTTTTTTTTCTTAATTTTTTCATTACAAAGCACACTTTTCCCCAAACTCAAGTTTATCGCGCCAAACTTGTTTTCTTTCTTTTTGCTCACTCGCAATCACTCTTCGTTCCCCGGACACTATAATATTATAATTGTTGGCAACTTCAACGACTTTTGTGATTATGTCACACAATACAAATTATAAAATAGAAAAAAAAAATTATAATAATAAAAATACATTTTAACTTAAACGAGCTCAAAGCTCACATGAACCAAAGTTATTCCATAAAAACAGTCATCCCTCGATTTACGTATTGATTCATTCTACCAAATGGCTACGTAAATCAAAATTACGTAAATCAAATACTAAGAGTTTCATATCCATATATTAATAATATAATAATACTAGCTAGACCCGGCAAACGTTGTTTTGCCCCCAAAGAACGTTTGTGCATTTGTTAGTATTAATATGTAATAAATTAATTAAACGGTTGTGTGTTATTAATGAAAATCTTCATACATTTTTATTTTATCTACAGTCTATATATAAAATCGCAATGCATTTACAACTGTGTTAGTGAATGGTGAATGACAAAGCATGATATTAATGCTGTAAACAAAAAGGGCACAAGTTACTTACGATATGCATCTCAAACCAGAACAGATTGATTTTACTTTGAAAGAGTTCAAGAGATTTTATAAAATTTGAATAAGAACGCTGTGCCTACTTTGTGTACGTATCAGTGAGCTTTCTATATATACTATATGTAAGCCTGAATAATAGAAATATCTCCACCCCAAGGTCACCTATCGGAT
Organism: Cacoxenus indagator; assembly: GCA_035041755.1. NCBI lineage: Eukaryota > Metazoa > Arthropoda > Insecta > Diptera > Drosophilidae > Cacoxenus > Cacoxenus indagator. The sequence goes on from JAWNKX010000082.1 coordinate 49,389, forward strand.
GCAAAATAAGAAAAAAACGGATATAAGATCGAACAGAACTCATTGTAAAAATTTGAGGTCGATAGCCTTTATGGATGCTGAGAACACCCAAACAAACGCCCAACGATTTTATTTATATAGATATAATAATATTTTAATAAAAATTATATGGCTGGAAAGGTGTTGTTATAAAGCTGTGCGTACGATAATTTTTATGGCAATATATTGATGCCAAAGCAGGAAAAAACAGGTGAGATAATGTAACGTATGTAACGTAATGTATAACTACAACAACAAGCATTGAGAAATCCATGCGGCTCACTGTTTGCTTAGCGATGTTGTGTAATGAGAGAAAGAAACAAAACACCGCGGTATTTTTACCTGTGAGAAGAGAGAAAAAATCAGAGATAAGTTGTGTTGCGCTCGCACTCAGCTGTTGGCAAGAGGGGCATGCAGCAAATCTTAATACAACAACAACGATAAAGGCACGCGCCAAAAAAGAAAAAGTTAATAATATGGGAGTGTGCACTCATGAGGATCTGTTGTGAAACATATTGACACATTTTTGGTACACATTTTCAGTTGTCCTTCTGTGTACTAATTTGTGTTTGTATCAAAATTAAGCGCTACATAAAGCAAGACAAAGCTTATCTATAAGAAGTATAACTTAACGCATTTGTTTACTAAGTGTAGGTAGGTAGGTAACACACGACAATTCTATATATTAATATGGAGAAATGTGTGTTATACTTTTTTTTGTATTAATTTCGACCACTGGGCGACACTAGATATGATTTTGATTTTGTTATTATCTGACTTTGTGCAGCGCAAGGTCGCATTCAAGGTTATATTTGGCCAAAGTAAAGGGAAGAGGAGCTCAAAAGATTTTATTACTAATGATTTCCGTTGTAACGAAATTTCCCGCTTGGCTTTGAATGGAATTCAACACTTTCAAAGGCCAGAGATAAACTGTAATGCAATGGTTTTCATGCTTTGCTCTGACGTACATACAAGCGCATCCACATGGACAGCCATGTGTCAGGCGGTTGCTGTTATTGGAGTTGAAATTGATGATGTGGCAGCAGTGAAATGCATTTAATCAAGGTTTTCTTTGTTTTTGTTTTTGTTTTTGTTTAGAACAGGCTCATTAGCACAGTATACTCGCTCACAAACACACACGTACAGTGATTCTGTATACTAATTACATCTAATGGATGCTGTTCTCTAGCAAAAGTCATTGTAGCATTGTCCTTGGTCTTCTATTAAAGTCCTATCAATTTTCGACGAATTGACTTGCGACCCTAACAAATGAATTTTACCAATAGCCCTCCCGCTTATGGAGTGCATTTCCAACAACGTTGTGGGTTATTGGTACGGTACAAAACTATAGGTGTCAATTGTCAAATGTCAGTCGACGCCGCAAATTTCAGGCTAAATGGCTCGCTCAAGGCTTTTCACGGCTGCCCACTCACACTCACGCTCAGGCTCCTTTTCACAGATGTTAAGTAGGCATTTCAATCAACAGCAGCAGCAGCTTACAATCGTTGCTGACGTCACAGATCCCAATTGTGTTAGCCCTCAGCAGCTCTTGAACCAATTTATTTGTTGCATTATGCACTGCCCAGGAACTAACTCATTGCTACTTTATATCCCGCTTGCATATATATGTACATGTATATATATGTATATGCATTCACTTTGATATGGAACTCAATTCATAATGTTCGTGTTGTTTTTGTAGTTACTATGCCCCTTTGAAGTAGAAGAGCACCGAATAATTGACGCATTCACGCGCCAGCATTCGCAACAAGATGAAGAGTTCAAGAAGATTACAACGAAAATAAAGGCAAAAGGGAGATATCTAGGGACATGTGTGCGTGTATATATATATATATATATATATATGTATGTTGGAACAAATTAACTGTAAGATAAAATTGTCACTACTTCAATTTGTACTTATTGCTTTGCTTCTACTGCCACTAGTCATAATGATTATGAGCATGGTTATGATTATGAGTGCAAAAGTTGTTGCCGATGATGATGATGATGTTCTTAACGTTGATGTTGATGGCGTCGTTGTTATTAACTCTCAACAATGATGTGTAATGCGTACGTTTTGTGTGTGTGTGTGTGTTTGTTTCTTTGTCTGTGCATGACTCTCCATTGCTATGCCATTGTAATTGGCTATGAAGATGATACTCGAAATTAATTTGAGTGCTCAGCGGCTCTCGTACAACCACACACACAGATCGAAACCGATAGAGGGAGAGTTAGCGTGGAAGGGAAATATGCTTTTGGAAATATGGATTTGTTAAATGGTCAGCAGACGTTCATGAATATGTGCAAATATTTATTTGTAACTATACGCGACAATAAAACTGTCATCAACTAAATAGGTGGACGCCAGGCATATACAGTGAAATTCCCCATGACGTACAGCATCCATAGCCGGACAAATTACAACAACAGCGGAAACAACATTTCATAAAATTTTCATCACCATATCTCTCATAAACGGACAGCATTAATAAAAAGCACAAGCGAGAATTGGTAAAGGTACATCAAAAATGGATTTCTGTTAAAGAACACCTTCCCTGACATACACACAAGGGCATTTGATTTGTTCTTGAAGCTTTTTACTTCATCAAGATAAAGTTGAAGCGACAACCACCAAAAACTGTTTTGTTAAATCTGGATTCTCTGAAATTGATCATATGTTACTGATGGATAAGATGCCGAGGATGCTATACCACTGGCAATCTGTACAATTTCAAAAAGGGTTCATCAAATGGTTTTGACGAATTACTAAAAAGCTGTCAGTTTGGGCATACAATTAGACAAATCCACATGAGTATCATACATCTGAAGGCTAAGCAAATGAAGAAATTAGTGAGCCCATAATTTCGTACTATAAGGCATTGAAAGAAGTTTCGCATTAAAAGCATTTTTCCCAGAGATGACTTTATAGCATTTCAACACATGAAGCACGTGTCTCTACGTGCATTGGAAGTTAAAGCAATCCATATAAAAATCGATCTACTATAAAACAATGTAAGGAAATATATGTATGTATGTATATGTATCGTAATTATCTTTAATATTCATAAACTTGTACAACCTATTAAATAAACGGCCATTCCTGTCCATTTGAGTGGTTTTAACAAAGCATTTATAACAAAAATGTTTGTTCTGCTCCAAAGAGCGGACAACTCCAATAACTGGACAAAAACGCTGCGACTGTGGGTGTCCGGCTATGAGAAATGTCATATATGATACTAGCTGAAAGAAAAGTTGTTCTAACAATTTGACTGCTTGCATTAATAAATTGTTCATTAAGAATTAATTTACTTGGCATGATTCTCAAAATACATAGATAATTATATTTTGACAGTGGTCAGATTCAATAATTTACTTCAATGACAATCAGTGACATTCAAAGCGTGTTGCACTTTATAAACAGAAATAGAATTAAACATTTGCACGGTTATGTAGGAGCGTACTCTTTCCCTTTTTAGATATATACTTTCAATATTGTAAAGAGGTGGTGTTTGTTTGAATGTTACAGGTAATCTTTGAAAGTGCTTATCCGATTTTAAAAATTCGTTCTCCAGTAGATTGTTACGTAGTCATGAGTATCATGCGCTATATCTATATTTGAGCCCATCGAATGTTGTATTAATTTAGAAGCTCTACTGCCATTTTGTGTTTGCTGGGTATTTTCGGCAGACATTCCCTGTAGTTACAAAAGGCATGCGTACAGATATCATCAAAGCATATCTTAAATTATATCCCTTGTGGAGTTCTATTCAACACCTAAATTTGCGAATAAATATGAGAGCCTATGAGAGCCTGAGGCACGCATGAAGTTTTCCCACAAGAGGTGCTCAATCTTGGAGAAGTTATTCTTTGCTAAATTTGGGCACTAATTCTGCTGAAATTATTTTAATAGTGTCTTATAGTCACTATATAGTCTTATAGTCCATAGTCTGTAGCATCTTATAAAAGCAGTATATTCGGGCCTCGAAAACTTTCACTGGTTGTGTTCCAGGAAAATATCGCCTAGGAACGACACTGTCAACGAATTCAACAATCCCGGCCAGGTCAAAACCTATAGGTCGATTGACACAGTCACCAATATTTGACGATGTAGTCCACTTTCCTCAAGAATTTCTAAGTTCGCTTAATACTTCTAATTTCCCGTCTCACGACCTATCATTATAGGCGGTACTCATATCACGCTTTTAGGGAATATAAGACCTCCTAACATGATGTCAATTAATTTTTTTTTTTTTTAAATTCAATTTCAATTTTATTAACACTGATTTCATATTACATTTACTCTGTACATCTTTACATGGAGTATAATTTGTAACGAAACTTTACTACTAATTCATTTAAAATATTAAAATTAAGTATTTTTTTTAATTAAAAAGTGCACACTTCCCTAATTTTACACCATTAATATTCTCACAATTAAAAATGCAATTCACTTCTGCGGCTTATTTTCACAAATTCCAAACATGACGCCAGAATTCCGTGAATATTTCAAATAGCGGTAAACAAATGACACAACAAAGAGAGATGTAAACATAAACAACAATCCGAACAATCGAAGGATGCCGGTCTGATTTATATTCGTGGAAATATTGCGACTCAAACTTACCCGCAAAATTGATGAACGCCGTGTCTGAAAGGGTTGTGTAGGCTTCACCTCTATGTTTGTCAACAAATCTTTGAACGAGATTTTCACCCAATTCAAAATTTGACAACTTTGTCCTTATGACCTATGCAGGATCATTAGGATTAAAAAAAAATTATTATATTTACTAGCGCCATCTAATGTCGCTGGCCACATTATGCCACAGTGCGACTAAGTTGGAGTTGGACAATTTTTTCGTGATAACTAATTTAGTTTTTAGTTTTATTTTCAATTTTATTGCTATATTTTATTTAAAATGTTTTTCAATGTTTTCGAATATTTTTTTATTTTTGCCTATTCGGTTCGTAACGTAATTATCTATCTAGTTTTATATATATAGAGAAGACGGTATATAGATTTATAATGTATTTATTATTACTCGCTTGATTTTGTTTGGGCTTCAACATGCGTATATAGGTATTCCAGTAAGTACCCATCAGGTACTGTGCTATGTAGAAGTTCAGATACTTTGTCATTTCGTTTAGTTATTCAGCTCTACTGGTAGCTTTTTAGATTTGCCAGATTTGCTAGGTTCTACCTAGTAGTGCCTCTAGCACCAGAGATAATTGCACTTGACGAGAATGTCATTTAGTTGTGTTTGCGTATTTTAGCAACTCATTTGCACGACAATAAATAATAAATTATGGTCATTAATAAAAATAAAAAAATAAGAAAAAAACAATTATGACAACTGAAAACATTTTCATCTTGATTTGCCACGCAATACAAATCAATTTCGAGCGATGTATATAGTTTTTTATTATATCGGCCCCGATGCCACAGAGATTTCAACCTTTGGCTAATTTATTTAGTTCTTTGCACAGAGAGTCGGACGCAGCTCTGCGACATTTTCGCTGCGCCATGATTTATTATTCAATAATGTATCTAAGTGGATATAATGTTTTATACAATCAATTAGTGATATCATTAGCATAAGTCGTCATCGTCGTTTTCGTCGTAGTTGTTTCTGCGGCTGCTGCTGGCATCTTTATCCAGGCGCTGCACCGCGCCGCGACGTAATTAGGGACATATGTGTTCGTATATTTTTTAGTGGCAGCGCTGCAGATAAAAATGTACCTTTTACTATAATTGCTTAAACAAACATAAAAAGCTGCTGCTGTAGGGATGCTATTATTATATTTTTGTTCTAATGTTTTATTTTTAAATTGTTTTTATTTATGTTGTTATTGCTAGAGCATTAGCACATGAACTACAAAAAAAAAAACAAATAAAACAAAAAACCCATTTTTGAGCTTCCCGTTGAGTTTTCCTAATTAATTCATTAATTTGTTTGTTTATTTATGCTCTCGTTTTCGATTAACAATTAAAAACTAATTGAATGTTTGCGCTCCATGTGCGTTATTAACTTTTGTGTTATGCTTAATGAAAATGCTTGAAAAACAAAACGAAACACAAAAGAACTAAATAAATTAAATGCAAATAAATAAATAAAATAAAATAAAAATGGCGTTATTTTCGTTTGCTCTGGTTTGTCCTCTATTTGACTAACTGTACACTGTTGCATAACAACAACTATGGTAAATGCGACAAAACCGAAAAAACGGTTGGAAAAGTTTTTTTTGTTCTACGCTCATTTTTGGGCTTCCCCTTTTAGGCGTATACTAAAACTGATCGCTGACCACCACTGACTCTTGTAGTACTAATCTATTTATACACATATTAACATGGAGACATGATTTTTTGTACCCCTTATTTTAGCTTAATTATAATACAAATTATATGGATATATTGGAGTTATTGCCAGTATTAGAGAAACTGAGAGAGAGTTATTAGTTATTGACATGACGTACGTCATCTATATTTGAAGCACGGACACAAGCATCAATTTTTCATATATTTAGATCAATGAGGAAGATACTTTCTTTTTGAGGGTAATCATGTAGGGCCAACAGTTGGGCCTACAAAAGCGAAAGGGAAGACAGTTTAATTTCGGATTTCCTCAATTCTATAATTCTTTATTATTACTGAATTACTCCTTTACATAGGATTAATTGCTGTTAAAATTATTTCTGGTAAGGGGGCGTTCTCTTCAACACCGAAAATCGTGAGAGCATGTTAACACTTTGTTCTCCGTTTGTTAGGATATTTCCCAAATTTTTATAGTTTTAATAGATACTGTATTGCTATTGATGTGATTTATTTGATTACGTATTTTTCAGGCAAGTAGTAATGCTATAAGTTACCATTTGGATAAATAAGAGATTAATTATTTAATCAATATCAAGGCTTGCGACAATGGTATAGTCATCATTAGCAGCTTATTTATTGAAGACATAACCTTGTTGCAATGGCTTATCTTTAAGGATCTGAACAGACCCATCGCCGACCCCACAGGCTTCGGCACTAGCTGCCAAACTGTCGGGATTTACAACTCGCTGCTTGTAATGCTGTTACCAATGCCATTTCACGCGTAACCAACGTTTCCTGTTGTCGGCCATTAGAGTCTATCAGAATCGGTAAGACTTCTTGAAAACGCCAAATCGGCTTCGTTGTGTACAATGGACGGCGGAAACAGTGGCAATGGTAGAGTCGAAATGTCCGCATTGTGAAGTGCATGATGGAAATGTCGATATTTTTTTAATTAAATGCATTTCAATCGGAAATCAACTCTGTCTTTAATTTGATGATGTGTCAATTTTATTTAAATGTCGAAATTAACCGTTCAAAATGCCACAATAAAACTAAAATGAAAATTCTCAGTGAAAAACCAAGCGTTTCTGTGTACCAGTTCTCTGGTAATGTTGTATCCTGCGGTCTGGGATGAAATTACATAGGGCTAAAAGATTTATGCTGATTTAAGCTACCTCCGCCATGTGGTTTGTGCCTGGCAGTCAGTGGAGGCAAATACCCTGGCGTTTGCTCACAGTTGACCACCACAATGACGGCACACAGATCCATAGGTCAGATTTCAGCAGTCTGTATCCTAGAATTAGTGGACTGGACTGGGCCATTAATGAAGTTAAGACAACTTTATTTTGTAACACCATTAAATTTTCTTCATGTCATATTTAGCGCCAGGCACTGCCAGCCTGAGTAGGCTCTGTGGAGCTCCAGCAGCAATCTTTATCTGTTCGAATTTTATTGGAGTTCTTTTGCGCGAAGAGGCCAGCACATCTTGTGGTACTTTTCTTTGCCTTCTCCACTTAACTTACACCAAGCACGCGTCCCCTGTTTTATTGCTATGTTTGGGTCAAGTTCGGGTAACTATCTTCTTGAGAACCTAACAAGCAGACATTGTGAGCCGATGAAACCGAGCGGTACTCTACTACTCACAACTCGAACAAAGCAATCAAGGAAAAGCGATTAGAAAAGAAGTGATTGGCCAACAAAACATTTTAGTTCAAAAGTTTACCAAATTATCGCGGATACTTTTTATATCACCCAATATGAGAAATAGCAACGAGTACATGATATTCACACACAAATCAAACCTTTGCACTTCACGCTTCTTAACTCACTTTTGGCGCATGGCGTACACGAAAACAAAGCTCAGAACTGATTGATGCCTCATTTATTGAAATCTATATAGGTATTATATGTATTTTTAAAAAAGCAAACAGTTTCCATCACGCTTTCTTTGTTTTTCCCTATCATTGCAGTGCACCAAAAAGAAGCAAAAAAAAAGCAAAACAAAAAAAAACAACAAAACCAAACACCAAAGTAATTATATTTCACGCTTAATGCATAATTAATAAAATTAAAAGCAAATTAATTTGGAAATTATGCAGTCAACCGTCTGAGCTACGCCCACATCCAGAGCCAAAGAACCGCCGCCCGCCCACCATTATTGCGTACAACTTTGTCAGCGGGAATAATATAAAACGCGTGTGTGTGCCTAGGGAACAGAAGGAGCTGGACGAGCTCAATTTCCAATCAATTCGATTCCATTGCAAAATTTAAAAATAATCGACAAAGCGAAAATTTGATAAATAATTAATAAATAAGCAAAAAATTATTTCAATAAAAAAAAAATATTAAAATCATTAATAGTCATGTCATTAATGATGATTATGATGACAATGCATCTGAAGTCGAACGAAGTGTCGCCGTCGCTGTCGCCATCGTCGTTGCTCTTGAAGTTGCGCATACGCCGTGTCGCCGATACGCCTTTTCTGCGTGGCGTATATTAAGCTATCGAAAATACCACAAGTCATTGCACCGCAACACACCAGGCGATACCCACAACCATTATTACATGCAAAGAGTGAGCGCATAAGAGCGTACGCAGGCAAGCAAGCACGGACGCACGCACTCACACAGGCACGCAGGCACGCACAGCCGAAGTTTCATTTAGCAACGAAGATACCGACGACGACGACGACGACGACAACGACAACCACATCAACAACAGCAAAAACAACAAGATCAACAAACACAACACAAATACCAACACCACCATCATCAATTTGATTGTGTCTTGAAGAAGCAGGAAATTCTACAACTGCGAACGCATGAAGAAGAAACGCAAGATGCCCGAGGTGAGTGGGAACGAAGTCAATGAAAACTTTCAAAGTTAGCAAACTATTCCTGAATTTGAATTGAAAATTATTGTCGTAGGCGTTGAAAAAAGAACATTTTTTGTATAAGAACATTTTCGACATAAACTTGTCTTTTGTGAGTGTTTTTGAGTTGCTTGCCTCTGCCCATAAGAAAAACCTTAAAAGAGAGTTGCACTTGTCGTGATTTATTTTTATTTAATTTTTTTTATTTTTATACGTTTTCTTTCACAATACTCAGTGCTTGAAAAACTTTGAAAATGCTTTAAATATCCGGCTTGTGTCGCCACAATGAACCCTGCCTTATTTAAGTCAGAAATGTCAGTGTGCGGTGTGTCGTCATATATTGCTCGATGTAACCGATCTAGACCGAAAATCTATAAGCATCTGTCTAGCCTAACTTTATATGTTGCAAACACTTTTATGATAGCTGAAGGCTCGCTTATGGATATTTCGAATTTCAGCTGCAAACAGTTTCAATTTTTAACGAAATTGTATTATCAACTGAAAGTACAATTGATTTAATCAGTAATGGCGTATGACATCGTTCAAATGGCCGACTCAATGGAAGTGTGAATTAAAAAGATTCTTCAGTTCTTAAAGATACCTCAAGTATAACTTTTTGTCCGCAAAGTTAGGCCGAACTGCTTCACTTACATCTTTATCGCTGAAAAATTTCTTACCACTAAATCAATTTTTAATCATTAGGAACAGCTAATAAAGCTAGACTCTAGTGTAAGATTTATCTTTTGATATGTGTTGACTCCAAAGTGGGATTGTTCAATGTATTTACTTAATTATTCAATAATTAACAATGGAACTTAAATTAGTAAGTGGGAAAGGAAAAAATATTACGAATTAAAAGTATTTGGTAGAGGGGTCGACAAGATGCGATTTACTTAGCTGTCTCGGCATCCTGTCTCCCCCCGCTCCGCATAACTTCAAAGGGCGCCTGGCAAGATTTTTGGTTGATTTTTCAACTGCTCTATATACTTTTTGGCTTTTTCGGATTTTTAAGTCGTTCTCGCGGTACGCCGTCCTCATGAACAACGGCGCGCCAGTAATCATACGCAATGTCTTGGCCTGCAGTAATCTGACCTTCGAGATATTGGATTTTGCTGCTAAGCCATACACTTGCAAGCCGTATCGTCAAGCAGGATTAATTATTGCCTTATCGATGTGCACTTGATTTATCAAAAACAATTTCTTCCTACTATTTAAGAGTCAACGAAATTTTCCAATTCTCTTTCCGCGGTATTTCGTGATGTTTGAAATATGAGTTTTGATATCCAAATATACACCCAGGTAATTATATCCCTAAGGGTGTTAGAGCGACTGGTTGCCAACAAAGTTGATTGTCATGAAAAGGTTATAACTGCCTGTCAAAATTTTACTATATAGGTCAATGAATGAAAGGTAATTATTTAAGACTACAAAAACAAATTTTCACAAACTATGCTCTACTGGTTTTTCATGTCTCATGTTTTCACCTGTCACATAATGTATGTTAGCCGACAAAAGTTAGCGTATGTTCTTTCCCAATATCCCATGTATCTATATAAGAAAATTCATAAAAAATTGGTTCAGCAGTTTAGGCGTGAAAAGTAACAGACAGACAGCGTTACTTACGCATTTATGACATTAGAGACACAAATGAGTGAAAAAGAGTTTATCGTTGTGTTTTATGCAAATGTTTAGCTTTCAAATTATTGGAAATTTAAAATCATTAAAGCACTGACTGTTTTTAGAACGTTTGTGTGTGTGTGTGTGGATTGGCGACTGCTTATGTTTTGTTAAAATCGATTTTTACCATAGCAAACAGACGTACCCAAACAACAATTCTCACAGTACGCTTTGCTGCGCTGCTTCTACTTTCAAGCACTCCTTTTTCTGCGCCTTTCCACGCTCACTTGAACGTCTGTCTGCAAGTCGCGTGTTAACAAATAGTTTCTTTAGTTTTTACCTTGTTGCTTGCTGTCTCATTCTGCGAACCCAAAAACGAAAACATTACCCGCATAACAATTTGAATTTTGGGTCAGTAAAATTGTCGTCGTCGTCGTTGGTATGGTCAACATCGTTTGGGGTTGGGGGAATGCGGCAAGTTGTCGAAGGCTGCTTTAGCGTCGTTAAATAACGACAACTCTATCAGTACACCAACAGGCAGAAACAATAATAGCAACAATAACAAAACGCAACTACAACATTAATGACAATGACATCAACAACAACAACAACAACAAGCATTAATGATTTACACGCTCTTGCGCTTCCTTACATTGGTTCGCTGCGACTTTCTCTTACTTACCACTTTGACAGGTTTGAAGGCATGTGCTCGACTCGCACACATACTCGCGCAAACACACAATTATACAAACACACACAAACGCACGCAAACCGCACATATACAGGCACACATGCAAAATGAAGCGAGTTCCTTAAGACAATACCGGAATGAACAAATTGCAGAGCAACAGGCGTCCTTCGCTTTGTGTTTGTTTGCCTGTGTGCTTAACTGTGGTTATGAGTGTGTATGCGTATATATAATCGGTTTTTGTGTTTGCAAGCTTGATGTGTGTACGGTGCAATGGTTCGCTTCATGCTAGCAGCAAGGCATTTCATTGCATTCACACGCATCCCAACAGCCAGCAACGATGTTAACAAAAGCTGCATGTTGCGGCAGCAGGGTACGACAAGTTAAGCATGGCCTGAGCATACTTAGTAATAGTAGCAAGTAATGCGGCAATTTTCTAGTTTTTTTTTTCTCTTTTAATTTTTTAATTTATGCTTATTTCATTTCAATTTTAGTCCACTTGAATTTACCTAACTTCGGCTCACATCTGTTGCCATTTGCGTTGCGTTCCGCAATTTGGGTTAGAAGCGGGTTAAAAACCCGGTATTTTTTTTAGAGACATTTTTGTTTGCATACTTGCTGTTATCAAAAATTTTCCATTATTGACGGCTTGAAAGAAAAACAACAACGAAAAACATAAGAATGAGTTTGACAAAATATTCCATGCCATTTTTTCTCAACGCACTGAACTAGTCTTTTGTTGTGATCCTTTTTTGGTCTTCAATTTATGTACATTTCAGCCGATTTTTATTTTTTTATTTTGAATTTTTTTGTTTTTATTTAAATATTTTTATTTTATTCGCTTTTCTCTTTATTAATACAATGCGCAGCAATATCCGATTACCGTGTGCAAAATGCTAAGCAGGGCCGGTAAGAGCAATTTAGGGTATGGCCACTTTACCTATGAATAACATAACTAACGATGCTTCTTATCACGTTAACAATTAATAAATGCTACCGACGACAACGCTAAAAGAACTTTACAACTGACATATGATACACAAAATATATGTGGGAAACGAAGAGCAAGATAAGCAAAGCATACTCGAATCGTTCGCTGCTTTACTCTCTGCTCGTTCAGTGTTGATCAGTAGAAAGAGAGTGCTGTATGCGTAGGCGATCTGCTCAAGGAAAAACATACAGCCGTTCGCCATTAAGCAAACGTAACAGTCGTCGCCGTTAAGCAAGTTTACTGTTTTACTACTATTTTTCGTAAAAATAATAATAAAAAATGTTAAAACCAACATTATTAAATTTTTTAATAAAGAACTTATATAAAAGAAAGACTTCAGCAAGTCATTTGATAAGTCCTGCCATTCCTTACTCATTCATACATGTACGCCTTTGGTATTCCACCATATTTAGTCATTAAGATTACCGCTTACCTACTTTCTGGAACTCCAAGCATTATCTTTAACACGGCTATATCTAGGACTATTCGTATAACTTCCGGTGTTAGTCAGGGCAGTCACCTTGGTCCACTATTATTTAATATTTTTATAAACGATTTGCCGACTGTCATAAAATACTCTCACGTTTTGATGTATGCTGGCGATGTAAAACTTTGCATGTGCGTTATATGATATCCCCCATCAAATTAATGTTTCTTCAAGATGATCTTAACTCCTTATCTTAATCGTGCTCCATTGACAACCTTTCACCTAATTATAACAAATATGAGGTTACGTCCTTATACCGTAAAAAACTAATTGTAAGCAGTTACCTTATTAACGCTCAAACACCAGAACATGTCTCGCAATTCAACGATCTTGGAGTATTGATTGATCATCCATCCATAAGGCCAGAGGCGTATTGGGATTCATAAAACGTTGGTCTAAAGAGTTTAATGATCCCTACACTACTAAATTGTGGGTCACATTCTAAGACTTACATATTTTAGAATATGGACGCTGTTGGTTTCTGTAAAATTATTTATCTGCAGTATGTTTCATTTCGTGTCTTACATCAAGTTTACAACTTACAATATAACCTGGTGTCTATTTCTCCATCATCTGATAACTTCAAATCCAACCTTTTATCCTATCTCAACTTCTAACAAATATATATTCTATCAGTTTCTTATTTAAATCTTCATAGTATTAGGTTAGCCATAGTACAGTTTTTGGACCATAAGGATCAGAAGTTCTTCGAAGCCGCAATAATGAAGTTTGATAAAAGCTGTGCAAAAGTGGTCAAACAAAACGGCCAATGAATAAAAAACGGACATGACTTTTGCACACACCCAAAAATACAAATGTCTCTCATCGAGCTGATCAATAATATACCTACTTAATAGTTATAATCTATATATAAATCCTGCAAAACATTATAATCACAAGGCATTAAAGTGAAACATCCAGATCAATGGAAAGCAGTAGTGGTGTAAGTGTGCACAAAATACAGTCGAACTTCCCTATATCGAACTTCTATACAACGAAGCTCTCCCTACTATGAATTGAATCAAGTATACACCTTTTTCGAGTACACATCGTTTTAAGTAGACATCATTTCTGTATAACGAATTTTCTATATAACAAAGTGATTTTTGTGTGTTGGAGAGCGTGAGTAAAGTAGAGTGAGTGTAATAGTGTATAAGAGTGAAACATTCTTTTCTGTTTCTCCTTCTTACTTTTTAGCAATATGCTGATGCCGATCTTAATGTATTATGTTCTTAACTAAAAAACCTCAGCAATAAGTTTGGCAATAAGGTCTCTGTGTGATTTAGTATCATTCAATGCGTGAAGAACATAAAGATACAACAACAATGACAAAAATAGGTTGAATAAAAAATACAAAGGAATTGCCGTAAAGTGTGTATAGTATAATAATAATAATGAAAAAACTTATGAAAAACTTTATCGAAAGCGCCTATTTCATTTGGTATAAATTAACATGAAAAACGTAATAATAAAAAATGTGAGAAAAACCGCACAACAACAGAAATGGGTAACAAACGATGAGCAAAAAAAAGAAGAAGAAGAAGAAAAAGCGATCATCCATGATTAGGCCAATGCACTGATGAGTACCAAAGACCTTGTGGGGGGCACGAGTGAAATGAAATGAATGAACGATTGCATGATTCAGATACACGAGCGTATTAATGAATGAATAACTGAATGAATGTGTTCATTTTATGACCTGCACTGCGTTGGTTACAGTGCAGGGGCGCGAGGCACATTTGACCTTGACAATGAACGCTTCGATGGTGATAACGATGATGGCCAAGCCGAATGAAATGAAACATGAAATGAGAGTCACAGACAGTGTAGAGAGAAATAGAGTGAAAAAGAAAGAGAAAGAGAGAGGGATAGCGAAAAAGTAACAAATACTGTTATACTGCAAAAACAAAGACAACAACAAAAAATTTAAAAAATTGAGAAAATTCATTTTTCTCTGTTGTAAGCATAATGCCACATCACTATAAAAGACCTAAGCAGAAATACAAATACTGATAAACAGATACATACGAACGGTTAAACTGACCAAGCACAGAGAAACATAATATTTGAAGTCTGAGATATATTTTATAAATACACGTCAATGAGATGTGTAACATTAGCATCGTTCCTAGCATTCACAATGCATGAGTATTTATCATCATCATCATCATCATCATCATCATCATCATCATCATCATCATCATCATCCTCATCCATTATCATGCTTGAGCACTGAGCTTGCTGGATTCAACAGCTAAGCTTTAAATCGCATAAAATTTGCGAGCGCATTAAAACAGATACAAGCGAAAGTATTATACAGACATTGCCGGAGTCGGAGACTGGCTATTGTTATTGTTGTAACTTATATTGAAGTTGGTGCTGTTGTTTTTGTTGTGCAAATTATACGCCTGACTTGACGCCTTTGTTGGTCACTCTTGTGATCTAGTGGTCAGTGAACTTTGCCATGAGGCGCAGTTCAATAATCAGTTTGAAAATGTCAAAATTGAATTTGTTTAATGGGCGTGGCAGCACTCGACTAATTTAAAAAAAAAAACATGAATAAATTTGACGCTTCGCTTTATTTGGCTTCACTTGATCGTACACTTTTGTTTTTATTGGTACCATGAGATTTCCCATCAACCATCTTATTCCCCCGCAAATTAATCACTAAGGTTAATGGAGCAGACATTGAAAAGATGGTACCAAACAACTTCTTCTTCATCAACCTTGCCAAAGCGCCTAACAATAAGGAGGCTCTGAAAATTCAGCATATAGGCAGGCAACGTGTCCTGGTGGAAATTCCAAAAAAAAAGAACCTGGCTGTCATTCAGTGCTATAGATGCTTTGGATTTGGGCACACCAAAAATTACTGCCTGCGACAGTTGATTTGTGGAAAATGTGGGCAAAACCATATAACCACCCAATGTTTGGCTGTGGAGGACCTTTGCTGCATAAATTGCGGTGAGAAACATGCTGCTTGGAGTAAGGACTGCCGAGTTTTCAAAAAGAAATTAAACAGCCTAAAACCCAATATATCAATTTCGGCGCGTGGCAGCAACAGGGAAGATTCTATGAGAAGAGTGAGTTACGTCCCGGCGGTAATGGTCAAAGGAGACACCTCATATGCAGACACATTACGTACTGGTTTGCATATAACTAATCCTCCGAAGCGATCTTGCAATGTTAACAACGGAGCTGTGCATCTACAGCAATCGCCACAGACCCCTGACAGCATTAGCAGGTTAGAGGCTGCAATAACGGCCCTCACAGCTAAAGTTGACACAATGACATTAATGTTTAATGAACTGAAGGAGAGCAATCAATTCCTCAAACAATTATGCCTCAATTTCGTGAATACCCGTAAATGATGACCCGTTCACTTAGCCTTGGATTGTGGAATGCTCATGGAATTTCTGGGCATGTTGAGGAGCTTAAGCATTTCCTAACCGACCATAACATTGATGTGTTGCTCATCACTGAGACATGGCTGCAAACTGGAGTCCAGATCTCTATACCTGGCTACAACATTCACAAGGCTGATCATCCCAGCAACAGGCAAAGAGGAGGAGCGGCTGTGCTTATTAAGCAAGAAATCTGCTATTCTTTACAAGAGCCAGTGAGAACAGCGAAATTACAGATGGCCACCATCCAGATTTCAACCAGTAGGGGCGAGTTATTAGTCTCTGCACTATATCTACCTCCGCATCTTAATTGGTCATCTGTAGACTTCGAAGATCTTTTAAACAATCTTGGAAGAATGTTTATCATAGGTGGAGACTTTAACGCCAAAAGCAGATTCTGGGGTAACTTTAGAGCGGATACAAGGGGTAGGTGCTTACAGGAAGTTGTGCAAAACTCAACAGCTCAAATCCTGGCAACTGGTCAAGCGACCCATTTCCCGTACGCCCAAAGGCACACACCCAGCGCTATTGATTTCTTCATTTATAATGGGCTGCGTTCGGACGAGTTGTCTATCAGGACTGAGTATCAACTCTCCTCTGATCATCTCCCCCTTGTGGTTGATTTTGATTCCACTCCGAAGATCAAAACAATAAAAGGACGACTGCTGCCACCTGGAACTGACTTAGATGCATTTCGCCGAGATCTGGATGAATCTCTAAATTTAAACTTGGAAATCCTGATGCCCGAAGACATTGATGACGCGCACTCGATCTTTCTAAATAAGGTGCACTCAGCTGCTCTCATTGCTGCCCCCTTAAATCCACCACATGGCTCAAGAGTGCGTTCTGGACTTCCCCCAGCTATTGAAGCACTGCTGCTTATTAAGAGGAGACTTAGGAGACAGTTTTGTCGCACCCGCGAACCTATTGTGGACAGGGTTTTTCGTAGAGTGTCAAATAGAGTCAGAAAGCTGCTGACGCTGCATAAACAGGAAGAAACTGACAGATTTTTGTCAAATGTCTCCCCCGACGACCCCACAAAGCACTCCTTGTGGAAGTTGGCGAGAAGGTATAAACAGCAGGTAACCCCAAAATTTCCAATCAAGAAGGCTGACGGATCCTGGGCTAGATCTTTAGGCGAGCGAGCCGAGGCTTTCGCTGAGGAATTGGAAGTTCGATTTCAGCCATTTGATACCAGCTCAGAACTCAGCGTTCAACAGCTCCATATGAGACTTGAAAGTGCCGGCCAATTATGCCTCCCGGTTGCTCCCATTACAGCTGAGGAAGTCTCAGCACATATTAAAGGGTTGAACACTAAAAAGGCTCCAGGTGAAGATAGACTGGACAACTTTACACTTAAGGCAATGCCGCTAAGAGCTGTGCTATTTCTCGTCCTCATTTTTAACTCAGTGCTGAGATTGGGATATGTGCCGAAACAGTGGAAGAAGGCGAGAATTTGCATGATTCATAAGGCCGGCAAGAGCCCTACACCTTAGATTCCTACAGGCCAATTAGCCTGCTACCCACTGTAGCAAAATTGTTTGAACGCTGTTTGCTGACACGAATCCTTGACTTAAAAAAGGTAAAGCAAGTAGTTCCTTCCTTTCAATTTGGCTTTCGTAAATCTCACGGAACCCCAGAGCAGCTGAATAGGGTGGTTAACTTTATTCTCGAAGGATTTGAGGCTAAGGAGTACGTGGTGGCAGCGTATCTTGACATAAAGCAGGCTTTCGACCGAGTTTGGCATGACGGGCTGCTCAGTAAGCTCAAGAATCTCTTGCCGCCTCAACTATGGTTAATCGTGCGCAGCTACCTTGAGAATAGGACCTTCTCAGTGGTACTGGATGGTGTGGAATCTAGCATCAAGGCGATTTGCGCAGGTGTCCCCCAGGGTAGCGTTTTGGGGCCTACACTCTATACCCTGTTCACGCACGACATGCCCACTGAGTCAGAAATACCACTGAAGGATCCTCTGGATCTGATCATTGCCACGTTTGCAGACGATACGGCCATCCTCGTCAGAAACAAGTGCATTTACGAAGCCACGGACTCACTGCAGCAATACCTGCATATTTTTGAAAACTGGACACGACGTTGGAACATTTGCATTAACAAAAACAAATGTGCCAATGTGACGTACGCCTTACGGCCGGATTACTGTCCGGGAGTTTTCATTGGAAACCAGCTGATGCAACACCATTCAGGTTACAAATACCTGGGTGTGTATTTGGATAGGCGGCTAACTTTCAAGACGCATATTTCAAGAATCACAAAATCCTTAAGTCAGAGGATTGGTAAATTGCATTGGCTTTTAACTAGCAGGAATAAATTGTCCTTGGGAAATAAGGTGAACATTTACAAAACCATAATTGCTCCTGCTTGGCGATACGGTTTGCAGGTGTATGGCATAGCAGCGAGGTCAAACATCACGAAGGTGAGAGTACTGCAGGCCAAGACATTGCGAATGCTTACTGGTGCCCCTTGGTTCATGCGAACGGCGGATCTTGAAAACGAGTTAAAAATACCGAAAATTGGCGATGTGATAAATCGTCAGTCAAAAAAATATATAGAGAGATTAAAAAATCATCCAAATAAACTAGCAAGGCGCCTTCTAAAACGACGCAGAATGGGAGGAGTTAGGGTGGCGAGACGGCTGAGAAGATCGCACCCTGTCGATCTCCCTATTAGATCCTTATAATATTATTATTAAATCATTTCCCCACTTATTATTTAAGTTGTTTTGTTAATTTTTGTATATACAAGTTAATTTAAGTTGTTCTAATAATAACAGAAAAATTAATTTATAAAAAATAAAAAAAAAAAAAAAAAACCATCTTATTTATATATATGATTTATATTATTTATATATATGATTGATTGATTGATCGTTCGATTGATTGGTTGATTGATTGATTGATTGATTGATTAACTCATTGGCTGGGTGACTATATGACTGACTGATTGATTGATTGTTTTTTAGAGTGCTCATTCTCATGTCTATGGCTACAAACAACTTAATCGTTTTTGTTGTCTCATGAGTTTGTCGCATAAATCGTGAAACGCCTGCAGCATTACGCCTACAAGTAAAGCGCATAATAATAATGCTCACTTCGATTGGATATAATAGTACATACATATATGAATATGGTATTTGCCATTCATTATTTCATTCAAATTAACGAATATCTTCATGACGTGTTTCGTTATTGCGCATTTTTATTGCCTACTTTGCGGCGCGCAATAAATGAGACGATGAAACTTTTGCTTTGCTGTTGAAATGCAATAAACTAAATGAAAAACAGACATGTAGCGTACGTGTGTGTGTATGTGTGTGTGTGTGTGTGTGTTTGTTTGTATTCATATATATAGAACTGTGTTCAGGTCATTGAATGGCGCCAGCGCTCCATCAGCGAGTGCCAATGCGTATGCTTACAAATGAATGAGCAAACGAGCTGTGCGAAATATGCAGCTGAGTCTTTGGTTGAATGTGTGTTCTTACTTGGTTGATTGGTTCACTGGTTGGTTGATTTAGTGAATGAAAAAAAAATGAAATAAAAAAAAATTTGTAAATGAGTGGGTAGCAAACAAAAAATGTGTTAACCCAATGAAATTTACCCAGCACTAAAGTTACCACAAAATACGAAGACGACGTCATGCCTTTTTCTTTGCCATATCTGACAACTTTTTATATTTTGTCATTTGACATTTGACGAGTATACCGGCGCGCCCAATTCCAGTTGAATATGGACGAATGTGAGATCTTTGTTGTATTACGTACTTATAAACAATTGTATTGAAATGTTCATGAATTGCAAGCTTTAAAAATAAAATTCGATTTGTTTTTGGTTGGGGCAACATACCGAAATTCAAACGATTTACACGTGTACTTGACACGTTGAAAAGAAAAGTGCGAAAGATACACAATCACTTCACAAACAACTATTGCTAATGCAAAATAAACAATTTGTGTATAAAAGTCTAGCATGGTTATGGGTTCACTTTGTGGTATATATTGTCCTTTTGACTACGCTTCGAGTGGTTTAGATCAGACAGTTTGTTACAAACGCAACAAAAGACACATTTTTCCTTTCATGTTTTTTTGTTTTGCCTCTTATTTGCGCCTTAAAATATGCTATACAAAATATATGTATAAACGAGCGAATTTACGAAGCAGATGAATTAAAAGCGGCTGACTATGGATGTATCATAAGTAGGCAAGTGAGTTAAAAACAAGAATATTTGCTGCCAAATATCTGGAGGCAATAAAGAAAAACAAACGAGCAGTCAAAGTGTCAGAATAACAACGACGAGAAAGTCGCGCATAGCAAGGCGTACATTTATTGTATATGTGAACACACAGCCAAGAGAAAGACAAACAAGAAGGGCATAGTGTTGGGAGAAGAGTACAAAACAAATGAAAAAAATAAGGAATACAAAATAAGGAATAAAAAATTTGTAATGTAGGCAAATAAGAAAAAGAACAACGGCAAAAGAATGGAGAGCGCAGAGCGTTTGTCGCTTTGTTTGGCTGCTTGTTTGTCTGTCTCCCAGTCTTTTTGTGTTTTTTTGGTGTTTAACAAACCATTATAAAGTCATATGCTTTTTGGCTTATATTGGTCTCACGTAAAAATAACAACGTCGCGGTACAACATGGCTTGAACTCAACAACGTGTGCAAAAAAAAAAATTTATTATATAAATATTGTACAGTATATTGTGCCTAATTGCACACCCTATATTTACAAGTAAATATATGCAATTATTGCCAAAGTACAATTAAATTAAAACAATTCATGTACAGTTTTTGCAGCTAACAGAAAATTTTGGGCATATACCTTAATTATGCAATTAAGTATAGGAGCAATTAAGCGAATTATGCTGTATATGCAATTTAATGAAAAAGGTCATAAGAAATCCGTAATATAATGCTCAGCATACAACGTGTGCGCTTGCCAGCAGTGCATTTTG
This sequence comes from Cacoxenus indagator, assembly GCA_035041755.1. Lineage (NCBI taxonomy): Eukaryota > Metazoa > Arthropoda > Insecta > Diptera > Drosophilidae > Cacoxenus > Cacoxenus indagator. Next base: position 70,744 of record JAWNKX010000082.1, read on the forward strand.
TATGATAAGCTGAATGCATATGAATATTGATGATGGTATTCATGAGGCTGCACACTAAATATGCTTACAACTTTGACTTCGTCTAACAAACTGTCGGCCAAAGCCTTGGAAACTCAAAGTAGTACATACATACATTGTGAACTAGCAGTAACAGCTACCGCGACCAGCCACGCAAGCACAACAACAGTAACGACAACGACAATGACAAGAACAAAGCTAATGTTATATTATAATAGTACAAGTCCAACGAGAATCGTACACATATGTGCCATACTTGGCGTACCATAAGCGAATAATCAAAGCTAAAATTAAATAGTGCTGGGTGTTGCCTTAGTTTGTTGTAACAATACAATGTATCATGCCTACATACTCACCCATGCGCCGTGTCGCATATTTGCTATTATCAGAACGCAAAAGGACTGCATAATTACTATATTTGTGGCCTCAATGGAGGCGGTATTGTGTGTCTCAAGCAGAAGTCATACGAATTAGCAAATGCGTATCAGCTTTCGAAAAGCTGTCGGCTTGCAATAAAGTATGGCCGATCAATAAGATTTTCGAAAAAGATAGAATTAAACAAATTAAAACAGTCTGCTCTGCTCCTTTGACTTGGAGTTGAGTTTTTTATTTTTTTTCTTTTAAATAAATTTTCGTATTCGTAAAAAAAGTTAATATAAATAAAAGTGGCGAAATACCCGCCATTAAAAATGAAACAAATTAGCATAAAGCACTTGATCACATGTATGTGTTTGTCTATACCCGAGTGTGCATTGTTAACTTTTCCAATTAAAAGTTGTGCGCCGTTTTATATGCGCAACAACCTGTGACATCGACCGCTTTCTCACACACGCCACGCCACGTAGTCACATGCAGCCCATTGCTGTCTGTCGTTTTTCTGCGCATTTGGGCATTTCATAATATTGATAATTACCATTTAATGTGCTACACAAAAAAAGTAATAAAAATAAACAAAAACTTTTGTGAAAAATTAAATAAACAACAAGCAGAAGGTCACACTTGCTTTAACATATGCATACATACAGATATATGCTGCAGACAAAACGTCGTAACATATGATGCGTGTGTGTGTAAGAACAACACAAAGCGTAATGAGATTGTCTTTATTTATTTATTTTTTTATTTTTATTTTTTGCATTTTTTGTATTATTTTATCCTTTTTTTTTGTGGATTTGACACATTGCGTACGCAGGTAGGCACAGTCAAAACCACCAACCCACCCACACACACACACACACACACACAGAGTTAGTCCCATTGAAAATATCAATTCGCATGTACACGCGCCTTTTGAAATATGTATGCCAGCGACTTGTATCTGTGTGTATGTGTGTGTGTGTGCATTAATTTTGACAACACACGCGTTAACACTAAATTATAGATTTATTACTTTGTATAACCTGTGTCTCCGTGTAGGAGCATGTCGCGGCATATAATACCGTACTCTGCACTCGTATGCTTGCACGTCTATGTCTGCGTTTGTGGTTGTGGTTAAGTGCAAGACCCTCTCAATATGCTACGCCAAAACGAACTCAATGTTTCTCAATGCTGGCAACACTGTGACACATGTGACAGATTGTTTTATTGTACATATTCGTTTAGTGCAAGCTTGTTGCCGTCTTGTCGCTGCGCTTATTGATATCTAAGCAAAATTTCTTGTTCTAATTAAAACGCATCACTCTTCAGTTGATGGTAGTGTAGTAATAAATTATAGCTGGAATTACGCCACTTTACAGAGACTTGAAAGCAGCGAATGAGTTTGAAATAGCTTATGTTTGGAGCACGGCTCGTGGCATCCTTTAACGTTATAAAATACCATGAATGACGTTGACTTTTATAGTCCAGAATTCTCTTAATAGTTGTGGCTGCACATGTTCGAGGCCCTTCCAACGAAACACTATAAATACAACCCTGTAAAAGTAAAGTATCACCATCTATAAAAAGTAACCGTTGTTTTTTGGTACACTCTTATTGCCCAATTATGGTCGCTATTTCTTGATTGCTTCATTCAAGCGGTCGAGCTGTGTGCAGTAGGGTATTGAATTAACCGTTTCATCGAGTTGCATCTTTGACATCAAAATATCCGGAACAACTCCTCCGGCCCGGCGTACACCCACAGTATCCTCACCGTGAGCCATAGTAAAAAAGCATCACAAAGCGTATTTCTCAGACATTTCACTCATTTTTAAATCGATATAACTTTTTACACAAGCGACGATTACAGAACTGCCTTTACAAAAAATGTAGTGTGAAAAATCACCTCATGTACGATTTCAACAGTAAAGTAAGAAGTAACAACTTCGACCTTAAGCAGGTTATAGAAGCACATGGCTACTGATCGCGTAACAATAATAAGAACAGGCTTATCCATGCATGTTAGACAACTTCGCTGGTCATTGGAGACTCAATCGTTCCCCCAAAGATATTCACAAGTACACTTGGACTTAGCCTAGTGGCAAATCTTAAAATTAAATCGTTCACATCTGTGTAAGTAAGAAGTGGAGAGTCTCTCTACTCGATGCCAGAAAGAGACGTGGAGCTGGCGCAGATAGCGACCACGAGCTCATCATCGGCGACATCAGTGTCAAACTGAGACACACCGTGTGGCGGCGAGCCGTTAGAGAAGTGACAAAGTAGGTGAAAAAATCAGCCAGAAAAGACTAACCGCATAATTAGCCACCTAACCAGTAAATGGAGTAATAATAGCCAGGCTGTTAGAGATTCCAGCGTAGCTTTGTTAACAAGTATCGATGGTCAAACCCATAGATGGAAAGAACACTTCGAATCGATTAGTAATGTCGCAGTCAGTGTTGAAGCGGATTATGAAGTAGACAGCAGTAGTATAAACTAGAGAAAGGATGTAAGAAAAAAGCTGAAGGTCAACAAAGCGGCGGGTTTCTACTGCATACCGACAGAAATACCCCTAGCCGACTCCCAGAATTTATTCATCACCATATTTCCGCCCCCTGGGACGAGGAAAGGCTGCCACCATCATGGACGAAAGGTATCAGCCTGATGCTGAACAAGAATGGCGAACTGAGTGACTGAGTGACATATATATATATAGAGATCAATTGAAGTGGATGAATTGAAAACTAATTTGAGAATCTGGACACACTAAGACCTCTAGAAGTGGTACCTTCCACACAAACCGCATTCAAATGAAAGTTCTTTTTTTTAGATGCATAGATCTAAAATTGAGACACACCTAATGTCAGGTCTAACTGCATATGACACACACACATAATGTTCTGTTATGATGCAGAGTATGTTCTTTATTTTCTTTGTTTTATGTCGTGATATGATTGCATAATCAACTTATTTCATTACAAATATTATCATCAAGTTATTAATATTCTTAATATTTAATGTTTTTTTTAAATCTTCATTATTTAAATATTAATTATTTTGTCCTCAATGTTCGTGTTATTATTTTCATCCTCCTCATTTTGGAATTCTGGACAATTTTCATAACAAATATTTGGGTTAAAGAATACGATAAAAGAAAAGAACGTAAAAGTAAAGAAAAGAAAAGAAAGAAAAGAAGTAATAATAATATACATATGGTAAGGAAGCTCAGGAGTATATAGAAGAAAATGTATTATATAGTCATTACCATTTGAAAAGGCATTGCTATCATCGATAACTAGCTCGTCCACATCCTCCGATACGGTAGAGTCCGTATCCGAATCAAATTCCTCAACGCAATCTAATTTTGCATATTCAGAGACCGACATCGTGAATAATGGAGTAAGTACTACCTTCAATTCTTTGGGCGCATGATCAAATGATTCTGAAGTGTTGCTCCCTGGCTGAGCTGCGACCGCCGCTGGACGTTGTTGTTCAAGTTCAAAGACGTCTTCAAGTTTTAGATGATTTGGTTTAGGGGACAACATACTTGCAACTTTTGAATGCTTCTATATATAAAAAATATATAAAAAATTTTTTTCAATAAATAAACATTTTCCAGGAATAATGAAAACTGGAACTGGTTATTGGTTATTGGTTGTGTGGGGATTTCGAGGAAGACGGCGCCGCTAGACGTGAGACTGCTCTCAGCATAGTTAGCAATCGTGCTCTTATCAGTCATTGGCGTTTTATTGTCATCGTCTTTTTTGTCATTTTCTTTTTGTTGGGTCGCAGCGACTAAAGCATAGCTGCTCGTGTTGGAGGGTTTGGGAAAAAACGCTTTGCAACAGTTTCTAGCTTCGCGAACTCTGCTTCGGGGATATTAATTAAATAGGTTGCATAAATGGTGCCCTTATTCGAACTTAGAGCTTCATGGAGCTTGCAATCGTTTTAGCTTATTGCTGGAAGTTCCGTTGTGTGAATAAACTTATTTCCGTCGTTCTCTGAGTGAAGTAGCGTAAGTAGATTGCCGTATTTTAGATTAGAAATAGAGCAAATATTCTTGTTATAATAATTAGTCTAAATGCTTTAAGCAAAGCAAAACATGAATATTTGTAGATTGTTTTTTCACTATTTTTGAAGACGAAGATTCTATTTTGGGTATGAACGGTTGTTTGCTAGAAGTTCAGGAAATTCGGCAAGTGTTTTTTGTGGCTCTCTATGTTTTTTCAAATGAGGGCTTTCGGCCAGCATTAGATGGTGCTATTAAAAATAGCTGTCTTTGTTTAATCACGATGATCCTCTACACAAGTACAAAGTTGTCAAATCAATCTATTGTCATAAGTCCGTGATACGTGTCAAAGTTTCAGTATAATCTGACGTTTTAAAGTTGGGATTTCCACCGTTCGAAGATTTATTTAAAAACATACAGCTGAGGCTTATAAAAAGCACGAACAAATATAAATGAGAAAAGGGCTGATGTGAGAAGTAAAGTAACTTTACAAAGCCAAAACAAATTTTTTTTTCAAACGAATTCTTCATTTTCAAGCTGTCCAAGAATATTAAGCAATTTTTTGAAGAAAATGAAAGTTGGGTATTCTTTTTGAAAAAAACAACTTAATCTAAACTAAACTACTAAGTACGGGTACTTATGTATAACCACATATGTATGTGTATACAATGACTCACTATTACAGTTCATTCTGGTGGGAAGCGCAAGGGCAGCTCCCAAGTGTGAGTCCTGTTGAGCCGTGTTAGTTGGGAGGAGTTGTCTAGTCCCTGTGCAACACAGAGTTGCTCACGTACCAAGAAGCTTTGACTATTCTCTGAAGGAGTCTTGATTTGAATCTCTACAGGATTTCTAAGTTAGAATTGGAGGTAGTACCCCAAAGCCAAACACAGTATGTCTAGATCGGTTTAATCATACCTTTTTTGTAGTTTATTAAGATAACAATATCTTACGTTAAATACATTAAAAAAGGAAATATATGTGTGTAAGAATGGATGCTGTTTATGCTCCAGAAACTCAATATAAATGATAATGAGAATGTTGATCTAATTAGAAAAAGGAGAAATTCCAACACAGAATATTAAACAATGGCAAAAAGCCTGAGAAATGATTATTACACAGTTCTCTCTGAGAGCTCAGATGACCGCACTGAAACAGTTATTCAAGCATTTGTGAGAAGTGCAACCAAACAAAAATCTTATCTTCCCATGAGAACATCAACGTCGGCAAATACAAAAACAGTTAACAACAAAAACAACGCAAAAATGCTCAAGTAACAAAATAAACGTTAAAAATAACAACAAAAACGTAAGTTCAAAAAAATAATTGAAATAATTAAAAACGGTCTTAACATTTCTCAATTTCAAGTAAGAGAATGCAGTTAAAGCAAAAGTGTCATTTTTCTCTCAAATTTGGACGATTATAAGAGAGTTGCGCTCTTAATCTAGAAAAAGCTTATGCTAAATTCTACTCATATACACCCAAATGTCTTAATGCTAAGACAGCAAGAAACTTGAAATTTTAAATGTAATGCAATTTACAACAAAAAAATCTGTTTGAGAAAATATTAAACTACCAATTTTCATGGTGCAAATTAGCGCAGAGAGTAATGTGGGTTTACTAAAAAAATATCAACAACATCCAATACCGCCCCACATTAAATGGGAAGCTCTGCGAAGACCTTAAATACCCCAGTATAGAAACTGCCAAAGCTTTTTTCATAGTACGGCAAACTGTCATTTAACACCTAAGTGCGCCAAACACAGCGATCCACACAAAAGGTCAGATTACCGACTAGGACCCGAAGCGCCAGTTACATAATAGCTAACCCTATAAAGTGTGTGCAGTGGTTGGAATGCCCTGTAAAATGTAACTGCAAACAAGCAAATGCCCAATAAACAAATGTGTAACATTGTGTACCAGTTACCACTTGTTGGGGAACTAGTGTAATAACTGTACATGGGCTAATCCACTTGTTGATAAGGTAGTAGCAGAAATTTGAAAAGTAAGCCAGTCATAAATATCTCAGCAAAGAAGGAATGTAAAAAAAAAAAATAAGTGTAACGGTAATCTCTTAAAGCGAAGTTCAGTGGCCAGACAAAATTAATAAGAACAAATGTAATAATTCAGCAAATTAGTTTAATATAAAGCATTGTAACATTCTTGGAGTGAGTTCGGAGCGGACCAAAATTATATTATTCGAACGGTTTTATTTTATTTTTTTTAAAACCACAAGGGAAATAATAAAAGTCGCCCATCATGAAGGAACAGCTTTTCTGCATATTCTTCAAATAATTTTGTTACCCTGCATCATACAAATGTTGTAAACACTATAAAAACGTCTACTTAAAATGAGAACAAAAAAAAACATTCTAAAAAATACTAAAGCTAGCCCCTCACAAATTGTGAATCCTAACATAAGTTACTCGCAAATAATTAGAGATTATTTAAATCCTACCACCAAGAACACTTCGAATCAATCCACTGAAAACTTACAAAAACAACTTAACGACTAAGCGCATCGACTGGATGCAGTCTATTGTACATTTGACTCAGTATGAAGATTAATTTACAAATAGCCGAATATCTCCTAAAACATTAAACATCATATTCATTAACGTTAACTCCATTATAATTTTAAATACAAGATTGAAACTCAACGAATTTCTATTTGATAACTGCCCTTACCTACTATTACTGAATGAAATTAAATTAAACCCGAAACCTTACATTAAATTTGAAGCATGCACTCTTATCCGAAATGATAGATCGCCTGCTAAAAAAGGGGGAGACACAGCGATACTAATGAAAAAATGAAAATAAAATTCTGTAAACATTCAAACAGCAAAATGAGCTAGTATCATTAAAATAAACATGAAATCAAACGGCTCCATATACTTAATTGCCGCTTATTATCCGGCAGGCAATAATAATGACTTATTTAAAGCGGAAATTAATATTTTTGTTTCAAACACTGAATCTGCAAAACCGAATGCACTTCTTTATTCTGCCCGGTGACCTTAAGAGCAAACACATGAATTGGGGTAATCCCTGTAACAACACTAGAGCCTTGAGAGATTGTTTTAACTTGAATTCCATTATGTATATAACAGCATTATATGATTAGGTTACCCCTTCTAACCCAAAAGCAAGTTCAAAATCTAAATCGTTTATATGAACAGAATTGCCCTAAGCCCAACAATACAATACCTAGCCAACTGTGAAATAGATAATAACCCTTCAAAATTAGATGCAATAATCAGCAGTATAGACAATAGACAAAACGTAGTTCAATTAAAACTCTAGCCAATAGCCCCATAACCAGAATATTATCAACCGAAAAAAACAAGTACCTAACGTTAATCAAAACAAACTATAGACTAGAATTCCAACTCTCTGACACTAGGTTGAAGTTAGCTAAAACCAATTTTAAACTACCTAAATACATACATATGTCCAAAGAACCCAGCTCAATTTTCACTTATTAAAAAGACCTTCATTAGAAAGGCTCCAAACACGTTAAGTCACCTCAACATGCCTCCTAACTCAATGAATTTAATTCAAATTGTAGGCTTGTTCCCCAGTGAATTAGAACGAGATGTAAGTTCAAATTTTACTATAACAAATAATAGCGGTAATTTGAACAAAGTAGGTCGATATTTTGAATTGATATATGGCGTTAGCGCCTTAATAAGACAAAAAAATATAATTATGCGGAAATCGACACCCACAACGAAGTCGAGCAGGAGAAGGAGGATGATGCTGGAGAACAATGGCGAAAACGATACCGGTAACGACGCAACCGATGACGACGATGACTGATGCCGTTGTTTATGGCTCCTGCTGCTACTGTCAGTGCCACGCAGGCAAGCGGAAAACGCAGCAAACCTTGACGCTGACGTAGGTTGACACAAGTGATGTGGCGTTGCAACACGAGAGAGGAGATACGCGTGCATCTGACGCACTCGACAAATGACAACTGAGCATATGAAATAATAGCGGGAATGTTTGCAATGTCAGTGCGAGCGCGCTTTCAGTAGCAGCAAATGACAGCGACGAAAAAAAAATAAGAATTATGAAAAATGTAAAAAAAAATAAAACAAAGAAGAGGAAAGAAAGGACAAACAAAAATCATTAAAAAAATAATGTCGAAAGAAAAAATCAAGAAAATTACGGCAAATGAAGCGCATAAAAGTGGAACACAAAGGGCGTAGAAAAATTGATTTGAAAAAAAAGACAATGCGGAAAATGAGTAAGCTGAGCTGAGTTGAGCTGAGCTTTTAAAGCCAACGGAAACACATAAAAAAATAATCTGCTTTATTCCTGGCATGTTGTGATGGAGAAAGGCAGTTGTCCATCACCATTGTTGTCAATTGTAACGGCGAGCGTGTGTGTGTCTGTGTGTGTGTACGGCTGTGTGTGACTCGGCCAGGTCTGATATTGACTGCAGCTTCAGCTGATATGAATTCCCTTTAGCGCCATCACAATTGCCTCCGTTGTATGAGGGAACGCCATCTGATGCTACGCATAACTCATGTATGGCATCGCTTTCTTTTGTCACTTTGCTGGCCATCATTAATACGTGTACTGTGTAAGTCCTGTCCTTCGCAACACACTCTCTAGTATGCGTTATCCTTTGAACGCATTCGCCGAAGCTCAGTTGTTGAGCTCATAACTTGCAAATTAGACGCCGTCGGCTTGAGTTGGTAGTCGTTTGCGTCATGTTCGTTATGTCGGTCATGTCGATGATGGCCTTTATGTTCACACTGATGAATGATGTGATGGTCATTGCGTAGGCAATAGCCTGAAGCAGCGCAACAGCCTGTGCTGTGACGTGTTGCGGCGCCTCCACCATTCCTTTGTCATGCCACGAGTGCGTCTGTAATTTTTGATTTAATGTTAACTTTGATTGACTGACTGAGTGTTTGAGTGTAAGTATTATATTAATTAGAGTGGTTCATTTAGCTGGAACTGTTCTGCTTAAACGCATGAATGTATGCACGCGTGCGTTTGTCCCTGCCTACCTGTGCGTCGCTTCTGTGTGCGTGCGTTCGTGTTTGCTTCGTTCGCGTTATGAAATCGCGCTGAGTGCTCGCTTGGCTGCTGTGGGAGTGGCGGGTAGTTATTTGTATAGTTGAGGATGTGTTTGTTTGAATATTTGTGTGCATATGTGTACATGAGCAGGAGTAACTGCGTCGCTAAAAGCCACACTACATTGAAATGGATTTCCTTTGATCGAGTCTTAATGATATGCGTTTATATCTCTTTGTCTGTCTACTAGGTATTCGACAAACCATTGTGCAGTTAAAGCGGATTATAATTTTCTCATAACGTAAGTCACATAAATACGGCTTTTATGACAGACAATGAGCCAATCAAACAGAAAGACAGAAATATAACGACAGACCGACTTCGCGGCTATGGCAACTAATTCAACTTTACAAGTCTTTATGTTCCTTAATATTTCATTCCAAACATTCGCTTTTGGTAGCCTTATTAAAAAAAAAATATATAAATAAAATAAAAATAAAAATTTACCTAAACTACACACATAAGCCTTTGTAATATTCATAGTCATTCATAGTTGAATCTATTTGGTAAGTTACACCTAATTCGCAACGTGTGTGCGGGCCGTCTAAAATCAAGCATAAGGTGGCATGCATGAATACAATGAAGGCTCCCGTCAAAGGCATCATTCAACTGAACTCAGTACAATTCACGCCGACTTAGTTCAAATGAGCCCAGCTCAACTCAGCTCAGCTCAGCTCAACTGAGCTTGAAGCTGCCAAGATGCGCACGTACGCAAACAAAAAAGCAAACTGACAAACAGACGAGCAAACAAGCAAACGAATAAAGAAACTAATTTTGCATTGAAATAACGCAACTTTTTATTGCTGTACTTATGCTGTGTTTGGTCGTCGTCCTGCTGTGGCGTACACGTGCCACAGCGGCCAATGCGACCACAAAGACTTCGCTTTATTTGTTAGTTCTTCTGTCAGCGTTTAGCAAGTGAGCAAGTGAGAAGCAACAAAAAAGGGGTATAATCCATAACACAAAAGAAATAAGAAAAATCAAGTGGAAATGAGAAAGGTAGCGAAAGAGAGAGCGCAAAAGAGAGATAGCTACCATGGAGGATCATTAGGTGGTGGTTTCATCCATATAGTGGGCGGGGGAAAAAACAAGACGCACATTTCACATCAGAAGCTCATAAGTGCTAAGCACACTTATTTATGCTTTTCTTAAATGTGAAAATTTAATATTAAAAATGCTGATTTGGGTACACGTTATTGCGTATGGGACTTAAGTATTTATAAAGTTGTGGAATATTTTTTGAAGGCATCAACCTCTTTCGTGCCTCCACAGAATTCACGTATATAAAATTACTTCTGGCATATTTCCCTGAATTGTAAGCTATAACAACGTGCGCTATTTTTCAGTCTTTAGGTATTTACAGGACCATAGACATAAGCTACATGTGAAGCCTTCATACAATCGCTTCAATAAATTTAATCAGTTTTAAACGTGAATATACCTTCTCCTGAGAAAGGTAGCGAAAGAGAGAGCGCAAAAGAGAGATAGCTACCATGAAGGATCATTAGCGTATGCAGCAAAATATGCCATTTAATAATAATAATTGGATAATTTAATTGGATTTATTTAGAATGACGGCCATTTATCTCACACAGCAAAAGAAAACCTACGCCAAAACTAGACCGTAACAAGTAACACACGCCAATTTAAGTGACCTGAGCTAAGTTATTATTATGTTAATTTGTGTACGAGTATTGCCGCTCCGCGTTCAATTCAGCTAAGCTACAAATTGAAATTGAAACCAAAAACAGAAAAACGGAAAAGGAAACAAAATACGTGTTTTATAAATACATTTTTTTTCTCGAATATGTATATGTGTTGTACGAGTAACCTAACCTAGTCGTGCGATTGAAACGTGCCACTTAAAGTTGATTTCTCCTGGGGGTGGATTACGCATATAAATACACACATATCGTACACATCATATATAAAACAAAAATCAACGAGCACGCATGAAATCATGTGGCAAGTGTTCAGTCATTATGGCAAAATCAAATTACCGCACATGTTGCAAATTAGTGCAGCGTCACAATTTAAGCGACCGACCGGACGCTTGCAAGGCAAATGTCTTGAAAAAAATAGTACAAATAAGTAAAATAAAAATTACATTAACAAAAAGTAGTTAAAAAAAAAATGATTACACTAAGCAATCACTTAAAGAGCTAGACAAGAATCACAAGTCATCGCAACGTCATTATTGAGCAAGAAATGCCATAGTAAGAGATGGTAGGAGTAGAGTACTGGCTAACTTTCGCTTAAAGAATTCATCGTCGATATAAGTACAACAACACACTCACAGATAGAATAGTGCTGTCTGGCGAAGTAATTACTCAAATGGTTATTCGACCAGCACGCATAGGACGGCGGATTGCTACGTACCTAGGTGTTCAAAAGCAGCCCCGAGTGCCAAAAAAAAAACAAACAAAAAAACCAACTACACAGTTTTCTACAATATTTTAACAAATACACACACAGACAAAGCTAACTTTTGAGTGTCACCGAAATCACTTTGAAGCCATTCAAGCACATAAATCTACACAAAAGAATCAAGCAGGAGAAGAAGAATATTTCATGAGAACGTTTAAAATTCTGAGTTTTATTTTACTCATGCTTTGCCAGCGTCGGCATTTTTATGGCCTACAAGCAAAGCGCGCCCACAGCAGACAGATTAACTTGTTTGGGCCCTCTTTCAATTGCAGCCTAAAAGTGTGCTGTATTATTTTCATTCTCATTTTTCCAGTTCATTTCTCTTTCGTTGCAGAGTATATTACGCATGCCGCTTACAGCTACAGTTGCCATAACTGTTGAACAGAAACTAAAGAAAGAAAAAGGAAAAAAAAATGTTTCGATAAAAAATTTATTAGCGTATCAAATTACCCGTAAAAATTGCATTTTCTTTCCCACTATGTATTTGACAAATGGCCACCTCTTGAACCTGTTGAACGCACCATTTTGGCATTTTAAAAAAAAAATTTTTTTTTTTTTTTAAATATATTATATCTTTATTGATAAAAGTGTAATGTGGACATCATCTGAAACTTTGAACATAAAAATACTTTTAATCTAAATAGTGGTCGTCAAGTTCATAATAGTGTTACATCACGTAATCATCATTTTGTCATACAAGCTTCGAGTCCTATTGATGTACTGCGGTAGGGACCGAGTCCTGTTGTTAGTGCGTGTAATCGCGTGGAGATCCTGCATGGAGTCCGGTGATGAGCTTGGAAGTGCCTATTGCGATAGCTCATTTTACTAGCATTGTATCTGTAAGAGAGGAAGGAGATTTTCTCCTCCACAGTATTCAATTGAGAGCGTGGTGAAAGGCGCAATAGCTTATTATTGATAGTCTGATACCTGTTGCGGTTTGATTTTGCAGCAATATCCGAAATCTGTATACCGTATCTCCAGCTATGTGCAATGATCTGCTGATAGACCATGCGGTTGCTTTCCTCTGGCGTTTAGCAATTTAGACGGCTTATCTTAACGTTGCGGGCCTTCACGGTGACAGCCATGTGGTCCCGATAGGTGAGACCCGAATCCAAGGTAAGGTCTAAATACTTCGCATATGTGCTCTACGTTCCAAGGGGGTATCGTTCGGAATACAACTGTAGGCACCCTGTGTCTTAAAGTGAATCACACATTAATGCTTTTGCTTACGTTTATGCCCATTTCACTTACATCTTCTTGGGCATTCCTCAAACAGGTGGAAACCCACACCATTGTCATATTCACAGGAGATAGAATAGAGAATATGCTTCCTTGACTTGCATTTGTAATATATAAAAAATAATGATAAGGAAAAATTAAATGTCTTTAGAACAATTCAAAAGGATATATTATTTTTTATTAAGTTTTTATATTTTTGATTAATATTTTTAATAAAATGGGATACGGCGAATAGGACAAGCTATCCGCTGCTTCACACACACCGTCACGCATTGAAAGATTGAAAATTAATTAGTTTGGTTATACCATCTTGTAGTATTGTATAAGTTTTTGATTCTATATATATTGTACATGTACCCTTAAATATTTTTGCCTTATTCTACCATTTTTGAATAGCCGAAGCTTGTGTTGGTTACGTTAGTTTAATTGTTTGTCTTATAGATTGATTGATTAGCATTCCACTACCGGTCCTATGCCAGGGAGTAGCGATGCCGCAGAATGTTGTTGGATTGTATGCGGGTGGGTCATTAAAAAATAAAGTTGTTTCTGCCTCACAACATCTGAGGCGCTAAAATATAAGATGTCGTAAAACTAGCTGTGAAACAAAAGTCAATATCTTGATTATTAACACCATATATATTAATATATAGTTTATAATATACTTATGTATGTTTTTAGTATTTCAAGTTCTACACCGCTAAGTAAATTGTGTATAAAATCTACGCTAATCTGAAGTAAATTAGTAAGCGAGTTAAATAGTATAGGAGAGTGGGAAAGAGAGGGAGACACAATTAGCAGTTATTTTTATTTAGAATATCTTCAAAAATATTTGCTTGTCTTACTTTTCTTATCAGCAACAGTTATGCCAGTCCACTATATGGATTCATTCAGTATGTCTGTCTCTTGTCAGTGTATCAGTTAATCGGTCTTAAAGACCAGAGAGTCAACGAGGGCGACAGCAAGTCAGTCATCGCCAACAAAGTCAAAGTTTTATCGTTGTTTAAGCATGTATCTGTAATATTTGCTCAGATTTGTTAGTATCAGTAGCGCGGAGATGCCACAGTCGCTGTCAAAGCCTCCAATGCCGACGTGCGCAGTTTAAATGAAAACAATAACAATAAGAATAGCACATTAAATTCGCCCAAAAAAGAAGGCAAGTGTTTGTCAAAGTATAAAAATAAAATAAAGAAGTACCATAAATAAATAAAGACAGTTAACTTCGACTCTGGCATAATTGAAATACCGTGTACGCTTAAGACTAAAAGGCTCGAATCAACAAATTTCCATGTAAACACTTGAATTCAACTAATGGCTTTGTATGGAGCTCACCCTTCCCAATTCCAATCGCAATCCCTATGCACAGCATATGGTAAAAAGAGCACACACAAATTTAGGTACTGGTTTGTATGGCACGGCTACGTGTGGTATAACAACTCGTCACCTTCTCAAGCAAACGAAGAATATTATATAAATTTTATACATTAGCTTATGGCCTCTCCTGAATCCTTGACTGCGTTACAAGCTTCCTGAAAAACTATAAGACCATATTCACTATGTTAAGAGTACTCGTATAAAAAAAGTAAGCAAGCAATATGTGTTTTTTTTGTTGGATTGATTTGTGTTTCAGTAGAGTAAAATTTTGCATAGCGTAACGCTCGCATACAATCAAACATTGTCATTGTCATCGTCCGGTTCGCTTCCCACATATAATCAAATCATTTCCCTGCCTGAATGTGTACGTCGGTCCGGTAGCCTAGTGGAAGACGCACATTTCACATCAGAAGCTCATAAGTGCTAAGCACACTTATTTATGCTTTTCTTAAATGTGAAAATTTAATATTAAAAATGCTGATTTGGGTACACGTTATTGCGCATGGGACTTAAGTATTTATAAAGCTGTGGAATATTTTTTGAAGGCATCAACCTCTTTCGTGCCTCCACAGAATTCACGTATATAAAATTACTTCTGGCATATTTCCCTGAATTGTAAGCTATAACAACGTGCGCTATTTTCCAGTCTTTAGTTATTTACAGGACCATAGGCATAAGCTACATGTGAAGCCTTCATACAATCGCTTCAATAAATTTAATCAGTTTTGAACGTGAATATACCTTCTCCTCCCTCAGCGGCTAACTTTCAGACTTCACAACGCGTCAGTAGCTCCTGAACTCTCTCTCTCGCAGCAATAAGCGCACAGTGTAGTCCCAGATCATTGCCGCCGTGTGGAGGTACTGCATACCGATATGAGGAATAGCTGTCAAGTCCCCACATAAGAGAGTGCAAATAATGCAAAATAAAGCATTGCGTTTAATCACAGGTTGCCCTTGGTTTGTCAGGAACTTAACTCTGCATGGTGTCCTAAACCTGGCCGACGTCAAGGATCAGATCGCCTTCCAGTCAAGCCGATACAACGATCGATTGGTGGTGCACAGAACCCGCTGGGCTACACTCTTGGCTACAGCTACGCCTATCCGGCGACTTAAAAGACTCCTCTTCGGCCTGCTTCCACGAGGGAACTTACGGCGCATGTACTGCATAAGGCCACCACCACACAAATAATTAAAATAAACAAATAAAATTAAAAGATATGAAATCGAACTGAAAACGTGCTCTGCGGCAAATTCGTTACGGCAAGATACCCAGGATTCATAAGCCACGACAATTGTGAACTGTGCATTGTGCACGAATAGAAAAATATAGTAAAGAAGAAGAAGCGAAATCAGAAAACGGAATTGCAATATGAACATAACGTTTATGGTCTCAATGTCAACGAATAAACGAGCGAGTGGCGCCCACTCGGGGCCAGCGGCCCAGCGGTCCAGCGAGTCAGCGCCATAATTTCATTTCTTGCTGCCTTTTATTCTATTCTATATACGTGTGCGCGAGTGTGTGTTTGTACATGTTTGCAGTTCGCATGCATTGTATCTATTTTGAATACCGTTTCATGCATGCATTAAAAATAGCGCATTGAAATAAAAATAAAGGAAATAAATAAAAGTAAAGAAACTTTAAAAAAAAGTCCAAGGGCTGCAGGGCTGTAAAGGAGCGCATTGCCGAGCTGACTTTAGTTGAATTGAATTGAGTTGAGTTAAGCTGCGCTGAACTGACTTTTGCTTCACCGCATTTGGTGTTGAACATTTTGATTTGCTTTATATTGCGTTGCGTTAACTTTGAATCAACTCGACTCGACTCAACGCGACTCGTCTATACTCGAAATGATTGCGTGTTTCACATGTCGTGTGCAGGGCTAAATTATGCTCAGCCACATTTAAGCTGTACATGCATACGACGCGAACTCGATTTGGTTCGATTCGTACAAGGCAAAAAGCAGTTGACGAAATAAAATATTAAAATTAAGAGGAAACGAAGCAGGCGAAAAGAGAAAATAGTATTAGTAGAGTTGTCAATTTCATCATGTAAAGGTAAACAACTAAACAACATAGCGCAGCGCATTCTCAGCTTCGGCCCTGGAGCAAATCACCGTTGATTCACATTTTGGCGACTAAATTACCTTCAGGGACGAAACGCGTTTGGCTCAACGGCTTTGCCTATAAAAAAAACCTGTCGGTTCAATCAAGGGCAGATAATGGAAGCGCCTTTAACGGAATGTGGGCCGGCGTTATCATTGATCCGTAATTTTTTTTCGAGAATATAAATGGCCAGGCATTGTTGTTCAATGGAGAGCGGATCAAACGACGGTAAACGATATTTTTTTTTACCTAGTCTGGCCGTCATCGATACGAAAGACATATTTTTTCAACAAGACAGTGCACTTTCCGGATCGATTGAACGATCTCACTAACGCCGTTAGACTTTTTCCTTTGGCGATGTTTGAAGTCGTTCGTCTACACCAACCATCCAGTGGCGATTCAAGACCTCAAGAACAAATTCAGAACGTCATGCCGCAATCATGCACAAGAGTCATCTTAAATTGGAGGGTCCGTATAAAGGCCTGCCCAATTGAATTTGTACTTTCAGTGGATAAAACAGTGGATAAAACAATTTTGTTAAAAGTGGAAGGCGTTTTCGTTTTGTTGAAAAAAAAAAGTTAGAACACTCTTATTGAAAAATCACAACATTTTGTTTTTTGTCTTGCTGAGTATATATATATATATACTTTTTTAAATTTCATGAATGCTTTCAAACGTGAGACACAAACACAAGCAATCATACTCATACTTCCACACAACTACAAGCGCTATGTTATGGGTAGTTTGTTGCATGAAGTGAGAAGTGAGCTTGAGTGCAACATTAACACCAGCAAAAATAATGAAAATTGTTCAGTAAAAAATAGACAATGGTTTAAGTGCGGCAAATAGCGTAAAAAAATATCGGAGTGTCAGGGAGGGAATTGTACAGCTGCACATGGCAAAACTTGGCTTTGGCATTGCGACAACAGTTAACGAAATTAATGTGTTATAAAAATAAAAAAATAAAAAAATGTGAACAATGAAAATTATTGGATATTGTTGCCTTGGCTGTTGCCATGCTTTTAGCTGCACGCACACAAACACACATTTCAAAGGAGACTCCATTAAGAAAATACCACCACAGTAGATTAGAGTTAATTAAATTAACAATAAAAAATAAAAATTAAAATTAAACGAACACAACAACAAAGTAAAAAATCGATTTGAATGGCAGCGCAAACGGTAACAATGAGAGCTGGGTGTGGTTTGTGGGTGTTGAAAGTAATGAACACGTTGCACGTTGCCACTAGCTAGGAAATAAAGAAATTCAAAATCACCTTCAATTAACGTAATGAGATATGAAACGGGCTGTGCCATAAACAAATAAAATGAAAGGAGTGTGTTAAGCCTGCCGAGAAAGAGAGATGATAATGATAAGAGTAGTTGTGGTAGAAGCGTTGAAATTTTCCTCGCATATAATTTTTAATTTTTGAGATTTTGAAAATCAAATCAGTTCCGTCAGCCGCGCCAAGTCGACCGTTTGCCCACGCTCGTCTCGTTGCGTCTCACACTCGCTAGCTTACGCGTCTGATGCCTGTTATGAGCCGCGCGGTGCGTCTCATTTACTCGCCCAATAATCTCTTAGTCGCAAGCATTTGATTTTACTACAATTGTGATTTCGATTTTTTCCTTTTTTTTAAATTTAAATTTGCCTTTTGCAATTAAATTTGATTTTGGCCGTGTTCTGAAGTCTCATCCGGATAATTTGATTTTTTGATTTGCCTTGGCGCCGCCGTACCGAAAAATGTCGCTCGCCATCTTCGTCTGTGAGTTTTGAAACTGTTTTTCTTATGTTTTTGTTGCTCATTGGTGTTGCTTGTGTTGCATTAAAAAATTTTCATGCGCAAAAAGAAAACGAGACACAAATCGACAAAATGAATATCTTCTTCTTCGTCTTCTTTTGGCATGTTTTCGATTGAGTTATTTATTTTATGTGTTGATCGTATTTGTTTGTGAACTTTTGAGGTGTTAATTTCGGCAATCACCGTTGAAAACTTATATGAGTTCGTTATAAAATTGTGAGTTGCCTGGCATTCGCTCTAATTTGAAGCACGCAGTGAAGATAATTAGAGGAAATCAAAGACACTAAAAAGTATGCAACAATATTTGCTTCAGTGAGCTTCGAATATTAGTTCTGGTTTTCGTAGCACTACTTGAGGCATTTGGAGTTTATGCTGATTAAAAGTGTGTTCCTTCTAAAATTCACAGTTTTGTTCCGATAGTCATAAAAACGGTTGTGGACAGACTCGACGAAAGTTTGGTGCTTGAAAATATAACTGTGAAAGCAGACCTTAGAATGTTTTACAGAAAGTCATTCTCAACAGCTTAAAAAACAGCAGCGGTCAACTCTGATTACGAGACTGAGTAAACAAGGATTGTAAAGGCTCAAGGTCAAGCTGTAGACGGTGGCATGATAAAATATCTTTGTTAAGGAACTTCTTAATTCAGGTTGCCATGGCTGACACTATATTTGCCGTCCCGCTAAGGCCAACCATAGGCCCTTGAAGTTACCGTATAAAGTGCGTGGGGCATACCTCAAGTGGAGTTCGAGTTTACGACCTCTGGGCTGGCAGACTCAGTGCACTTGCACTAAGCTACCGAGGCCAGCTTGAAAAAGAGAACCCAAGTTTAACGGAAAATTTCACAATTGCGAAACGGCACACAAATTTAAGTAATTGCCACCAAAAAGCATGCTACAACATGCTGCTTAAAGTCTACTCTCAGGAGTTGCACCCAGAAGTTACCGCAAAAAACACAAGAATTTCATTTTCATAAATTTCTCGCATTCATTCCGCCCACAAGATACAAATTTGCAAGCCTCGCAACATTTAAAAGCGCATTTATTTTATTGCATAGAAAACAACGAACAACAAACACACAAAAGTAAATGAGAAAGCAGCCACGAAGAATGAACAAACCTTAAAAAAGAAGAAATAAATATAAAAAAGGATAAAACCACAACCAAGAAAAGCAAAAAGAATTACTCACGGTCACTTTATCAAAGGCTTAGCCAAATCAAAACTGTGCGGACTACCGAACAAGAAAGTCAACTTTTCCTTTTTATTTGTAGCAACATGAAAATGCGATTATGGCTATGTGTGTGGAGCTGTCACACACTTGCTCACTCATTCACTCAGTCAGAGTGTCAGTGGGTTGGAAAAAGCACCTGTTGCTGCTGCTGCTTGAATCACACTGGGTGCTAAAAGACAACCGGACCGACCGACCCTGTATCTTTCATCTTACACTCCCACGCAGCCTCTCTGTGCTTCTTGCAACATTCGCACGTCAATTAGTGTCAAGTTTCACCGATTTGCTTTGTCTGCCACATTTACTCTTCAAGTGACTCTATCACCTGACCTCACTTCATTACTGGCATAAATTGACAATTAATAACTTCATTAACTGTGTCTGCCAATAAGAAAGTTCGTCGAAGGTCCTGTCAGAGCCCCGAAATGTTTGCGTTGAATTCGACTCGAAGCATTTCTCACGACTCGTGTGGCTCCCTTTTCCCATTCACACATTTATTGCTTGTTTGTTATTCTGATTTACTAGTCTATTGGTTTTATTCATTCGATATGACCTGGAAATTGTTTTTTTTATTTTTTTTGTATTTTACTTGTTATAGTTTACATACAAAAGTAGCGATCTAGAAATGTTATATATTCTAAGCTCGTAGAATCTATTGAGATATAAATGCCTAACCTGTCTTGTTTCCCACACCAAATTTGGACCACACAAAATTAATTTCACCGTTTTAATTGCACCAAAGAGAATGCATCATATGAGATCCATCACAAGGCCCCCGCCGGGCTTGCGAGGCTTTCTAGCAGTCGCTTTCTTCTCACATTTACGCTTTTCAGGAACGTTTTCAACGAAATTGCCGTCTTCAGTCGTCTGCTCAGGTTTCACGAACCAGTTAACCATTTTCTGCCTTTTTCTTGAGTGTGTTAAAAGTATTAAATTTGCTGAAATTGAAAAAGATACACCTCGGTCACTACACAATGAATGATAAATGAGAAATGATAATATTTTTTCAGTGAAGACCTGATTGTTTTTTTTGATATCACAAAAATTAGACTACTTTGCATTACCTGCATAAAACAGTTGAATACAATTGACTTAAATGTATAGGTCCGTGATTTTCCTGAGAATGCATTATTAGAATTGAGTAAACGCATGTGGTACGTAAGTATAGGGAACGTACCTCATGTCAACAACTAATAACTCTTGCCAGGCACATTAGCTATCTTTCTCTGTTTCGCTTACAGTTCCAATAACTCGTGTTTAACGTGTTTGCATCTCTATGCCCGATTGGGTTTGGCTAATAAATACGGTTAACTAGACGTTTTGTAAAATGGTAAATTAATAGTTTAAACAAATTATTTGTTGAACAAAATTGATGGAGATTACTTTGAAAAAGAATAATCTATCCATTTGTATCATTGGGCTTATATAAAAAAAAAGCAATATGTGAGTGTGCTTAGCACTCACGAGCTCTTGATGTGAAACATATTCAGTATGTAACTTGCTTATTATGCAAAGTCACTGGCAGCACAAGCGCAAAAAAAGCTTCGTACGTTTTCTGGTTCTTTCTGATATGATTCTTCTTCATTTTTGTGTTTGTGTTTGTAAGTTGCTTGCAACCTACAAACGCGTACTCTCTGTTGACCACGTACTTCAACAATCTTATACATTTTTCCTTGTATTCCCTTATGTTCGACAAATAAGAAAAAGACAAATGTCACAGGCTTTGTTTTTGGTGGTTTGATGTTTGCCCAGAAGTAAAGGTAGAATTTGATTTATTCAACTTCGATTTTTGGACATATCTAGCGCAAAAAATAGGTATAAATGCAATTTAAATCATTTATTTAGTTATTTCTTAAAGAAAAAGAAAGAAAAAAAGGACGTGCCCTTCCTGTTTTTGTTGTTTTCATTAGATTTCATTTGTTTACAAAGAACGATAATGCAATGACGCGGTGACGCGGTGACGCGGTGACGCGATGACGTCACTTTAAAATTTCACTCTATCGAAACCAAAGATGTTTCACATCAAAAAATTCCTATAGGTGAAAATACCCAACTTTCCAAGCAAAACTGTGGAGGTTTTGAATCCTACCGAAAGTGTTTTCTGTGACACCCATGTTAATAATCAAATACGTTAAGTTAATTCCAATAATTCAAAGTAAAGTGAAACGGAGAAAGTATTATACGCCTTTTATATAAGCCTTTTCTTGCTTTATGTAGCGTTTGATTTTGATACAAACACAAAGTAGTAAAACATGGACAGTTGAAAATATGTACCGAAAATTTGTCAATATATTTCACATAAGAGCCTCGTGAGTGCACACTCACATGTTTATTTATTTTTGGCGCGTGCCATTGGCGTTGTTGTTGTATTAAGGTTTACTGCATGCCCCTCTTGCCAACAGCTGAGTGCATTCTCTCATTTCACAACTATTGCTCCGATGGCTGGCATTTTACCTTGATCATCGCACTCAAAGGGTACTTTTTAAGTCTTCAATATCTAATCTAATTCAATATCTTTGCTTTTCAACATATTTATTAATGATCTACCTACCGTCATCAAACACTCTCAGATTTTAATGTATGCAGATGATGTAAAACTATGTTTCCGCCTTAATAACCCTTCTCACGGGATTTTCCTTCAGAGTGACATAGACTCTTTATCTCGTTGGTGTTCCAAAAACTATTTAATGCTCAATACCAATAAATGCAAAGTTATCTCCTTTTTTCGCGGAGCCCTTATTTCAAATTCTTATTACATTAACACAAATAGTTTAGATCGTATTTCCCAGTTTAACGACGATGATGCCAGGTTTGAGTACCACTTAACGTAACTTGCCACAGTCTTCTGATACATATTTCGACTACACATCTATGAGACTCCATGAGCATCTTGAAGATTTATAAGACTTGTATTATATTTTGTTTTATTTTAAACTAGCTGCTTTAACTGGCATTGCCTGGCTTACATTTATTTAGTCATTGTACCATAGTGTGCTTGGCCTTGCAGTGGCTTTGCAAAAATATTTTCTTCTTTTTTTGTGTTGTTACATACAATTTTCATATAATCAATTGTATAGAATAGCATGGATATACGACGGTGCCACAATAAGTTAATGAGTTTTACAACAATTATATATATGTTGTTTCCTCCTTTCTTACTTTGAGAACATTTATAATTTACAGAAGATGGCTTAGGGTTCGCAATATTTATAATAAGTGGACCAGAATGTAATGTAATTTCAAGCAGGTCAATATTTGTTTCCATTTGTCAGCATATTATTAGGTGTACAAATAAGTTTTGAGTGATTTACAAAAGTTGTCATAACTAAGATTAAATCGCAAATTGATGCAATTGAGCTGAACAAACGCACCTAATATGCCAAAAGACCACATCGCTCGAGCACATTTTGCAAAAGTCGTTAAGAAAACTT
Organism: Cacoxenus indagator; assembly: GCA_035041755.1. NCBI lineage: Eukaryota > Metazoa > Arthropoda > Insecta > Diptera > Drosophilidae > Cacoxenus > Cacoxenus indagator. The sequence continues at coordinate 93,805 of JAWNKX010000082.1, forward strand.
TGGAGGCTCTTTAATGTGATGTCCTACCATACACGCCGCACCGGTCGATGATTCTTGGCCTGGCCGAGCAGCACTTCACTACTTTCGAAGAAGCCAAAAAATGGCTCGCGTTTGGGATAGCTTCAAAAAGCGAGGCATTTTTCCAACGCGGAATCCATATGCTGCCTGAAAGATGCGGCAAAGTAGTAGCTAATAATGCACAGTATTATGAATAAAATGCCCTGTAACAGTTTCTCCGAATAAAGCTTCAAAGTCACAAAAAAAAAAACCTATAAACACATGTCTATAAATTTATGTCTCACTTATCATACGATAAAGAACAAGCAATAATACATTATTAGAAAAGTTAAAATTAAAAACATCAGGCGGCCCCCTGACAATGCACGGTTAGCATGGCAAACAATTTCGCTAAGTTATTAATCAGCCTTAGCATATCTATAATTTTTTACCCACCAATTCATACCCACTTCTAGTAACTTTTAATTCATTTGATACACTCTCGCATTCATTCTCTCTTTTCTTCAATCTAAGCCCCACTTCGGCTTGCAGCATAATTCACAAATGTAACATAATCTAAAGCCAAAGAAAGCAGCGGCCAAAATAGCAACAACAACAAAAAAATATTTTTATTATTAACGCATAACGGAAAAAGGGAAAGTAGCTGAACTGAAGGGAACTCGTATCTTATTAGAAAGAATTGTAGAAAATTCGCAATAATACAGTGACAGACTGAGTTGTCTTTTTAAGTTGAATTAAAACCAAAGTTATGTTAAGCGAAAATATTTGTTATGGATTCAATTCAAATAAAATACTTTTAACTTTTAAAATTTAATTGTTGGTTTTATTGATATAACTGATATGAGGGTGATAATAAAGTTGCGACTGCATCTCTCTTTGTTTTTGCCGCCCTTTGTCCTGGTAAAGTGGTTTCCTCGAGCGTTTCAGATTCAATAATAATATTATATATAATCATACATGCTATATATTTTATATATTCACAAATTTATTAACTTTGACATACATGGACGTTGACCATCAATATACTTTAGTATTCTAAATTTATTTTTTAAAACACCCAAATGCCTGTTCTACAACAACCCATGTGGAACCTAGAGTCGCATATACTTCATTTGCATTGGCGTTAAGAATCCGTTATCACGATAAGTCACCAAAATAAATGTTTCCAACGGATAACCGCCATCGTCCAAAAAAATGGGGCTTGGAACAAATCTTTATTTCTCTGCTAATTATGGCCTGCCTGTTAGGGCTCATTTGCCAAAGCGAAGCGTCATGGCAGTCACCTGGGCAACCGATAAATACATCTAGGAATTCCATGCCTGCGAAAAAATATTTAATATGAGAAAAAAAAGTATGCTAAAAAAGATTCCAATATTTACTTGAGCAATGATCCCAATCCCTTTCGATGGCGATAACTGATTTAATCTTTGTTTGGTTGCGAAATCGGAATATGTGTTCCAATGACGCACCCTAGAACGAAGTGAAAAGGATTGAAGCGCAGCGTAGATTTGCTTTTGCGTAGCTTCAGTGTTTGGAAATTTTACCTCTATGATTTTCACAAATGCTTGATACGCGAGGCCAATTGTTACACCAAACCGATCAATGATGTCTCTAAAAGCGCAGTTGTTGCTCAGTTTCCAAATCTTTATTTGTAATGATTTCTCCAATGAAATTCCAATTCGGCCAACAAGATTTTATCATGGTCTGTAATTCCTTTAATCCTTGTTTTCGATAAAACTATAAAATTTAGTAACAAATAATTGAAATGTGCTCTTCTTCATACGAAAATGCGAGTAAACCACGTCATCCTGCATAATTTGAATTGCTTTGCAAAAATTTAAGGTTTTAGGAATTTTTCTTTTCGAATCGAGTCAATTAATAATGTAGTACGCTGGCGCTTACGTTTTTTTTAAATATTTTAAATTAATGTGCTGTTGCTCGTATAGTTTTTTTCAGCTAATTCTAAAGCTGTTTTCCGAACAAATGCGCACAATTGCTTCATATCCATTTTATAATAATTTTATTTATAATTTTTAATTTTAATTTCACTGCAAACGAAACGAAACACACGAGAAAGCAGCATTACGTGCATCAACGCTTGAAAATATCTGCATTATTTGGCAAAGCACTATTGCTTCGCATTGTAAACATCATGCATTGCAGTGTTGCTTTGCAGACTGTGTTTATGAAGTCAGCCGAGTGCTCGAAGTGGTAATATATCGCCCGAAGGCGTTGCTATAGGGCTAGATTCGTCTCGCTATTGCAAGTGGACATGCATCGCGTGTGCATTATTTAGATGTTAAACTACTGGTATAATGAATAAATAGAATGGCTCGACCAATTTGAATAATTTTTGTTTTTTGTTCGAAATTGTCAAGACCAAAAAACACATTTATCGAAAACCTACACGTTAGGTCAGCTGCAGTAAAAAAAAAAAATTGAAATCACTGATAAATACCTCAACTAGCAAGTACCAAATAAATACGTAGCGAACCGAACAAGTAACAGTCATAAAAATACTAATTAAACATCTGATTAGCACTCCAACCCTTCAGATATACAAAAAAAATCACAGAACAAAAAAAAATTGAATCAAGCCCATCAAAATTACAAAAAATATAAAAATTTAATTAACGAAGTTGCACGAATAAAACAATAATTATGATTTCGACGACTTAGCGTAACTTCCAAGTGAGCCTAGTGAAATATTGTCTTGTTCCATAACCAATTGCGAATTACAACGAATTAACCGAAAATTCGAAGAAAATCAATTTTATGCCTTCAATAGAACAATGACGTATGCAACATCATTGGAAATTGGTGTCAATTTTTGACTAAAAATATAATTTTTATTATCTCTTATTAACAATTTTATTTTTATATTCATGAATAAATAATTATGGTTTATGGCTTCCTACTTTCCTTAGCCATATTACAATATTTCACTTACCCTTTACATGCACTCTATACTATATTATAGTGGTTAAGTTATTCTCTAACTAAACTCTGTAAAATTTATTTAAGTTTAATTTTTCAAAATAACATATATATTAAATATATTATATTTATATATGGAATAAAATCACTAATCAGTATGATTGAATAAATAAAAATCGAAAAATTAAACCAAACTTTTTTTTTTTTAAAAATAAAATTTATAATAATTGTTTTAATAAAATAAAAATAAAATTATAAATGATTTTTAAATTTGACTAAAAATAAATCAAAAGTAATTTTTATAAATGATTAACAAAAATAAAAACCGAAAACGAAAATGAAAATAAAAATGAAAACACTGTGCACCATAGCCGGCTATACCCGTTTTGAAAGAGAAAGAACGAAAACAGTGGAGAGATCATGTTCGCAGTTAGCCAGACAACAACTTAGCAAAGTTGGCATCTTACCTTGATCATCGCACTCAAAGGGTACTTTTTAAGTCTTCAATATCTAAGTCTTTAAAGGTAACATCAGGTGTTCACCAAGGCAGTCATTTGGGGCCTTTGCTTTTTAACATATTTATTAATGATCTACCTACCGTCATCAAACACTCTCAGATTTTAATGTATGCAGATGATGTAAAACTATGTTTCCGCCTTAATAACCCTTCTCACGGGATTTTCCTTCAGAGTGACATAGACTCTTTATCTCGTTGGTGTTCCAAAAACTATTTAATCCTTAATACCAATAAATGCAAAGTTATGTCCTTTTCTCGCGGAGCCCTTATTTCAAATTCTTATTACATTGACTCAAATAGTTTAGATCGTATTTCCCAGTTTAACGACCTTGGTATTTTGATGGACTCGAAGTTGCATTTCCGTACCCACATTTTCACTTCGGTCTCTAAAGCTAGAGGTGTCCTTGGCTATATTAAACGCTGGTCTAAGGAATTTGATGATCCGTATACTACCAAAGTACTATACACTTCACTGGTAAGACCTATTCTGGAGTATGCGTCTTGTGTCTGGGATCCTCAATGTCAGATGTATATCGATCGTATTGAGTCGGTGCAAAAGCAAATTCTACTTTTTGCTCTCAAAAACTTGCACTGGGATCTTATCGGTGTCGTCTCAAATTGATCAACCTCCCTACCTTGACTAGTTGTAAAACGGTCATTGGTGTAACTTTTATGTATAACCTCATTTATGGTAGTATTAACTCGCATTTCTTACTTGGAATGATTAACTTTAGTGTACTAGCACGTCCAACTAGAAACTATTCTCCTAGTACTCTTCCCTTATGTAGAGCTTCTTATTTGCAACATGATCCATTCTATGTCTTATGCAAATATTTTAATACCCACTTCGCGTGTGCTGCATCTCCCACCTCTTCTTATGTTATAGAAACTAAATTGTTGGCATCGTTGAATTAATGAATAACTTATTTTCTATACTGGTAACCTAAATTTTTCCTCCTTGTTTAAATAGTCCATGTTATTGTAGGTATTGCATTCTAAATTTAATATTAGCTTTAGTTTAATCTTGCATGCTGATTATTTTAATGGCTGATGATGTTTTTATCTGTAGCCAAATATTTAGTACGTAGGCATTAGCTTTGGTATCGCATGATCACCAAAGATATTAGCAATTAAGACCAGCTGAGCCCAGTCCATGTGACTGGGTGAATTTTGATGCCACCTGGGCCTGCCCCATGTGAGATCAGTGTGTGGTCATTGCGTACCTACTAAAAAAAACAACAACAACAACAACAACAACTTCGCTAAGAAAGTAGTGAGCCGCGTGGATTTTTTAGTAATTGTTGTTGTTGTTATAAACGTTACATTTTCTCACCTGTTTTTCCCTTTAGTATCCAAATATTAGCATAAAAATTATCCTACGCACAGCTTTAGAACAATGCCTTTCCAACCATATAATTTTCATTAAAATATATTGATGTTAAATGGGTAAAATGGTACTAGAAAATGTTGTCCCGTATTATTATATATATACTAGCTGACCTAACAGATGTTGTCTTGTCAAAAAAAAAAAAATAAAATAAAAACATTTGAAGGATGTGAAGAAGGCGAAAAAATCTGTAAGAAGGAGAAAAGCTTGTAACGTTTTCGTACATTTTGTGCTGCGTGTAAGTTCGGCTTGATAAATAAAGTAATGAATTATAAAAACATTTTCTAGTGGATCGAATTATGAATATAAACCGCTTGAACACACACAAAAAATTTCACCAAATTCGGTACAGCGCTTTCGGCGTCCAAAACGGTCAAATAAACAAACAAACATACTTACAATTTTATATATGAATATATATTAGATAGAATAAGAAGAGAGATCACACCTTGTATGTTTGTATTCTTAAATTCTTTACAGTTAGAACTGCACTGTGGCAGTGGTTAGTGTAAAAATTTTGTTCAGCAGGCAAGTTGTATTTCGTGCTAATATCAATTGTGTGAATAGAAATGAGTCTGAAGGAGGAAAGCTTTTCCTCTGATCAATTTACCGAAGTCATTCGCAAACAGAATCGTCCAATGTTGAGTAACGAACAGGAAATAATGCCTAATACGACTGCCAACGAAATGAATTCGTCGAACGAGCCAAATGTGCCAACTGAACCATTTTCGGGATCGTCCTGTGAACGTCATCTGTAGACATCCAGTTTGAGCGTTAAAACCCACAAGAATGAATGCGCTAGCCATGGATTGAGCAACGAACTAAACTCACAATCGTCGATATCGGGCAAATCTCGGGATAACAAAGCCTTTTCTTACCAGGACATCAACTCGCCACAAACAAAGAAGCGTTTTAAACATGTAGTGAGTAAGGTGGGTCAGTACATTGCCAAAATAGAGGCGTAAAACAGGAATGCGCTCAAGGACAGAAAGTTTCAGCTCCAAAACTGTTTGCCCAAGATATTTACACACGGTCCCTTGAAATACACTTCTGCCGAGCTGATTGAATCCTCAAATAGCGAAGCTAACCCGGTCAGGCGCCTTACATCTCCAACGCCTCGAATGCATCGACGACATCGATGCAAACAGATATGTTAGATACATGAGAAGGAGCGTGTCCAAAGCTACAACGATTATTTGCAATCAAAATGAGTGAGAAAATGCTGGAAAATATTAATCTTAAACGCACACTTAACACCGTGCGTATAGATTTGGTGGCAAGCACAGAGAAAAATCGACAGTATAACCCTCTGACTGGCTGCGTGAATGTTCTAATGAGGCACTCCATGCAAGCCTCGTCGTACATGCCGACACGTGCTGGTCCAGCAGTGGATACCAATGTTAATGTCAATTTACAGATTCAACACAGCACCAGTACTCAACAACAACCCGGATTAGTCAACAGTATTGAAAACAATGGAACCAACTCAGATTCCAGTCAGCCCACTAGCAATGATTCAGCCAACGAAATGGAAATAGCCGTAATCCGAACCGCTCAGGCACAAAAACACGAATGTGACTGTCTTGAACAGCGATCGAGTTGTTACTTAACACCAGAAGACAACAATATGACGTCGTCGAGAGCGTTTAATTAGTATATTTCAAAACGCTTAACCTTTTCTTTATTTGCTATATTTAGTACTACGTTTTTAAATTTGCTAATTTGTGGAACAATGTTAAAACCAAAAGTTAATCATGGAAGGTGAAAAATTCGGCTGTAAAAAATTCGCTTGTGCAGAAGAAAGTCGTGTCCTTGTATTGGGACTGAAGACTACAAAGGACTGAAGACAATTTCGGGAAGAATAAACAAAAATTAACTGTTGAATATCTGAAATTGAATTTAAAGTGCAGTTATTTGGAAGTAAGACAGGTGAATTTCGTGATACAACCAGCAGTAGTAAGTACTCTTAAATTTCTGGCTTTAAGGCGATTGACTTCAGTTGTCAAAGCTTAGTTCGCTTTTATTGTGCTTGCCATGCATGCTTTACTTATTTATATGAATACTTGTGCAAATACTTAGAAAATGCGATACAAATTAAGCGTAACAATGTGTCTGTGTGTGTGTTTGTGTGCGTGCATATGTCTTACTTTACCTTGCGACAAAGGATTTTGTATTATGGTCGACGCTGCTGCTTTCATGTGTGGCCTTACTCTGTACCTTACCGTAGCCTTAGCTGCTTACATACTTATTATTATTATTCTTATTATTATTACCGTTATATGCGCATATGTGTGCTTACGTGCGAATTCCAATGTTGTCAAGGTTCTAGTTTCTTTTTCAGGCGCACACACAGACATGGGCTGTGATTCACATAAGCCACATGACGTCGTCCTTTGTTGCATATTCAATTTAATGCTGGCGCTTCATGCATTTTTAACTGAGAATTCATTACCCCAGTCAGTTCTCTCCATCACTGTTTCCCTACAATAAACTTTTCATTTATTTTCTTTCCTTTTTTGTGTTTCTTGAAATTTACGGCTTTAATCAAATATTCGCCAAAATATTGCGGTTCAATGCCCACCACTTCTCACTCTCCTGCTGCGTCACACGTGTCCATGTGGTGTACAGATTGATTGTGTCTACTTTTGTCCTCATGCCTGACAATCGCACGCCCACCGGCCAGTTTTCTAACAAAGACTACGCCGTGGCTGCCATTTTATATTACTACTAGCCAATTCGATTTCTGAAGTCCTTCGAAAAGAAAAAATTTATGCTCCGTGCGTGAGAATAACTCACTGTCAGTTGGAGTGAACATGCATATTCATGAAATATTTAAGTGAGCTTTGGTCCGAAATGTCGAGTAACAGACAATCTGATAAACTAACCATTATATTTATATGTCTGTGTCTGTCTCCTTAACAATTATCGTGCTTCTCTATGTATGTATATGCTCCGCCGGCATTGCCTTTGAACCTTGCACTCTATAGTAGATCGTTTAGCACTTAGAGCAGCGCAGCACAAGCTCGTTTCCATGTCGATGTCCATGTCGATGTCCATGTCCATGCCCGTGTCCATGCCCGTGTCCGTGTCCGTCTGCCCATGCCCACTTGTATGCTGCTCATCTTATCTATAGTGCAAGGGCATTATATCAGTTAGCAGCGGACAGAGGGTTACGGAAGTTGGGTAGCGGTTATATTACAACGCTTTGTCTCATAATGCTTAACATTGCGGCGTTGGCGCTATACTCTGTCATCCTCTGCTCTGCTCTGCTCGGGTTTGGCATTGTAGTAGTGTGCAAACACTCAGCATTGGCCTTGTTGTTGTTGATGTTGTTGTCGTTATTGTTGTTGGACATTGGCACAGTCCCAGTTTGAATGTCATAGAATGCAAAGCAACGCTATAACCAAATGACCAAATCAACCAAACCAACGAATGAACGAACGAACGAGAAGAATGAATAAAGAATCACATACAAAAAGCTACAAAAAAACAAAAAATAAAAAAATCAGCTAAAATTGTCCTTGCATGGCATTTCATAGACACGCTAACCGAGTCACATTGAATGCCCTCTTAAGCGTTTGAGTAGCGTGTGCAACAGAAACAGACGTAAAGAGAAAGCGGTCGACCAAATATCATATACTTGACGTCTGATGGCAAATGGACAACAATTAGTGTATACAAACTGACAGACAGATAGACAGAGAGAGTGATAGAGACAGAGAGAGAGAGAGAGAGACAGACAGGCAGTAGCAGTTGAATAAATTATAGTTTCTGCTGTACGGAGTCGCCAACTTCGCCACACTTTGTTCGCCAAATGAGTGGGGCCATCCAACGGACGATTACGGGCTTTGGTCCGGTGAGACTCTATACGGGTTAATTGCTATTTTAAGTATTCATTAATTCATAGCAAAATGCAGAGTTAACATGGAATACTTTTGCCGACACAGTTTCGATGAGGGTTTCTATAACAAATCAGCTCAACTCAAGTCAGTTCAAGCCGTCATAGCTCAGCTCAGGACAGCTCCATTTAGTTTATTTATTTAAAAAAAAATATTCTTTATCTTTTTTTCATTAAAATCCCCGCTGAAAAACTATTAAATGTTGTATTACTGAAATATCACAAATTCGTTTTCGATGCGCAAAGCAAAGCTTTAGTTGGCAGGATTCTTATGTTTTTCTTTTTTATATAGGCGTACATTTTATATTGCCAATTTTGCTGTGTAACAGTATAAATCCAATTTACGCAGCCGCCGGAAGTACGGCGCGTCGCTTTTTGTTGCTGCTGTTGCGCCTCGCGTCCGATTGGCTAAGCAGCGCACATTAATCCACAGCAACAATAACAACAAGAGCAGCGAAAATTAATTTCACACGGTTTTTGGCGCGGTGATATATCAAAGCAGATACGAGTATATATAAAATTTTTTTTTTTTTTTGTTTCTCGGAAATAATTAGAAAAGCATTATGTACTGGCAAACGTTGAAAATTAAATTTGTGTAAAACCGGAAAAGGGGCAACCGGATTTGTGAGTCGGATTTGTTATAATTTAAAAAAAATATTAATTGAGACAGATCAAAATATTAAAGTAATGAAAGGTAAATAGGTAAATATTAGATCGATAGATTGTTAGCTAGATAGCTAGATTTCTGGATAGATGGATAAATAGGTCTATAGATAGATAGATAGGTAGATAGTAAAATAGATTATAGATAGGTAGGTTGATAGTGCGACAGATAGGTAGATAGATAAGTGGATAGATACAGAGATAGATAGATGGATAGATAGATAGATAGATAGCTAGATTGTTGGATCGACGGATAGATAAATAAATAAATAGTTATATAGATAGATAGGTAGATAGATAGATAGTTATATATATAGTTGGATAGATAGATACATAGTTAGATTGATAGATAAATATCTCGATTGTTGGATCGATGGAGATATAGATAGATAGATATATAGATAAATAGAAAAATAGTTTTATGGATATATAGTTAGATAGATAGATAAATAGACCGATCGATAGATAATATATAAATAGTTATATAGATAGATGGGTAGATTGATAATTAGATATATAGGTAGATAATTAGATAGATAAATAGATAGAGAGATAGACACATGGATAGATACATTGATAGATACATAGATAGTTATATAGACAAATTGTTCAATAGGTAGACAGATACATATTCAAAATTCTCAAATTTTGCAAATCCTTTGCGCAGTACAAACATTCTGCACTCATTAGAATTTCATTATATCTCAACTACTTCCCAGTATTAATTACGAATGGACACTCGGTCACACCTTCTCTATTGTAATAAACAGAATAAGCAACAAGTCGACGCCTCAAATTGAAGCGTCCACAAATTTCGTTTTCGGAAGCCTTAATTTGTGAGTTTGCGTGTGACTCGTTTCAAGTTGAAGCGGCTAAATTCAGTTATACCGCCCTTTTCTGTGCACTCTATCAAATGAATAGATAGATTTTAATAGACTGTAAGTTTTGCTGGATTTTTTGAGAGAGTTGCTCATTTAGAAGAGCTTTTTACACCATTTATTGCCGCTTTTTTAACGCCTCCTCATCAAGTGATGTCAAAATATTTCGCCCACTGTTAACATGCTGCTGAAATGGAGAACTACGTGATTTGCTGCATTTTTGCAATCTTTTTGGAAAATGATGAAAATTGTTACTATTATGAAAAACAGCTTTTTTTGCTTTCAATGTGAGCGAGAATAACAAAAATGACAAAAGCTTCAATCTATTCAACTAATATGAAATTTTTAGATAGAGTGCACAGAATAGGGCGGTTAGAAAATCATTAAAAAACGCCAATGTTTCAATTAAATATACCTAGCCTAGAAATGGGCTACTCAATGGAATGCCGTACATGCGGCTGGCTACGCTGTCACTCAAACAGGTCGCCACTTGCAAGTCAACATCGCCTGAGCCCTACATTTTTCGCTTACGAGTATGACAACAAAGCAGTTCATATCATTGAAGAATTTATTGAATGTGTTCCATCATAAAAGTAAACAGTATATGGTTATTTTTTTTTGTCTTTTTGTTTTTTGTTGTTGCAGTTTATCTTATCGTAGGCGCTTACTGGCTTTATTTCATTCTATTATGTTATTTAAATTTTTCAATTCATTTTTGTTTTAGATATGTATCTGATTTTGTTGCTTTCGAGCCACAAAGTGTATCAGCCGAAAACCGCTGTTCCACAAGGGTTAAGGCCAACTCACACCTTTTTGTGAGCAGACAGGCACTTGAACGAGAGATCACTTGTTCGTACGCTCATTCATACACTTATTTTCTCTCTTCCTTACTCGTTCGCGCACATTTCGCATTTCGCACGTTTGCTCGTATTTACCGCTTGGGATTAACGGTTTTCGCACTCGTTTTTGGCCTGTCTTTTTTTTCATTTTATTTTTTCTCATCGCTGCTTTACTTTATTCAGCCTAGTGTTCTATTGTGGCCGCAAAACTTTCGATCGTACAAAGGCCGCCGCTCTCTCTCTATCACTGTCTCCCATTCGCTTGTTCGAGCAAATTCACTCGCGCCATTTATACCGTTACTGATACAATTAAGCGTGCGCTCGCGCTTATCAGAGACGTGATAACGCCGGCGTTCGCTTGCTGATTTAGAAATTAGAGGTGCAAAAAATGATTTCTATTTAGTTAATTTAATTTATTTGTTTTTTTTTGTGATTTGTTTTTGTTGTTATTCCTATTGCTGTATAATTTTTTAATTTCTGCGTTTAGCTGGCCATACGTTTCACCCACACGCCACTGCCACCCAAGAACAACGTCGTTCACTCGCTCATTCTGCTCATTCGTTGTTCTCATTCTGCTCAACTCTTGTGGCTTGTCTGTCGTCGCCGTAGTCGTCGTAGTCGACGCTGCTGTTGTCCGTCGCTTCGGCGTTGAAATTTTCCTCGCATATAATTTTTAATTTTTGAGATTTTGAAACTCAAATCAGTTCTGTCAGCCGCGCCAAGTCGACTGTTTGCCCACGCTCGTCTCGTTGCGTCTCACACTCGCTAGCTTACGCGTCTGATGCCTGTTATGAGCCGCGCGGTGCGTCTCATTTACTCGCCCAATAATCTCTTAGTCGCAAGCATTTGATTTTACTACAATTGTGATTTCGATTTTTTCCTTTTTTTTAAATTTAAATTTGCCTTTTGCAATTAAATTTGATTTTGGCCGTGTTCTGAAATCTCAGCTCATACTTCAAATCCGGATAATTTGATTTTTTGATTTGCCTTGGCGCCGCCGTACCGAAAAATGTCGCTCGCCATCTTCGTCTGTGAGTTTTGAAACTGTTTTTCTTATGTTTTTGTTGCTCATTGGTGTTGCTTGTGTTGCATTAAAAAATTTTCATGCGCAAAAAGAAAACGAGACACAAATCGACAAAATGAATATCTTCTTCTTCGTCTTCTTTTGGCATGTTTTCGATTGAGTTATTTATATTATGTGTTGATCGTATTTGTTTGTGAACTTTTGAGGTGTTAATTTCGGCAATCACCGTTGAAAACTTATATGAGTTCGTTATAAAATTGTGAGTTGCCTGGCATTCGCTCTAATCTGAAGCACGCAGTGAAGATAATTAGAGGAAATCAAAGACACTAAAAAGTATGCAACACATTTGCTTCAGTGAGCTTCGAATATTAGTTCTGGTTTTCGTAGCACTACTTGAGGCATTTGGAGTTTATGCTGATTAAAAGTGTGTTCCTTCTAAATTTCACAGTTTTGTTCCGATAGTCATAAAAACGGTTGTGGACAGACTCGACGAAAGTTTGGTGCTTGAAAATATAACTGTGAAAGCAGACCTTAGAATGTTTTACAGAAAGTCATTCTCAACAGCTTAAAAAACAGCAGCGGTCAACTCTGATTACGAGACTGAGTAAACAAGGATTGTAAAGGGTCAAGGTCAAGCTGTAGACGGTGGCATGATAAAATATCTTTGTTAAGGAACTTCTTAATTCAGGTTGCCATGGCTGACACTATATTTGCCGTCCCGCTAAGGCCAACCATAGGCCCTTGAAGTTACCATATAAAGTGCGTGGGGCATACCGCAAGTGGAGTTCGAGTTTACGACCTCTGGGCTGGCAGACTCAGTGCACTTGCACTAAGCTACCGAGGCCAGCTTGAAAAAGAGAACCCAAGTTTAACGGAAAATTTCACAATTGCGAAACGGCACACAAATTTAAGTAATTGCCACCAAAAAGCATGCTACAACATGCTGCTTAAAGCCTACTCTCAGGAGTTGCACCCAGAAGTTACCGCAAAAAACAAAGAAAAGAATTTCATTTTCATAAATTTCTCGCATTCATTCCGCCCACAAGATACAAATTTGCAAGCCTCGCAACATTTAAAAGCGCATTTATTTTATTGCATAGAAAACAACGAACAACAAACACACAAAAGTAAATGAGAAAGCAGCCACGAAGAATGAACAAACCTTAAAAAAGAAGAAATAAATATAAAAAAGGATAAAACCACAACCAAGAAAAGCAAAAAGAATTACTCACGGTCACTTTATCAAAGGCTTAGCCAAATCAAAACTGTGCGGACTACCGAACAAGAAAGTCAGCTTTTCCTTTTTATTTGTAGCAACATGAAAATGCGATTATGGCTATGTGTGTGGAGCTGTCACACACTTGCTCACTCATTCACTCAGTCAGAGTGTCAGTGGGTTGGAAAAAGCACCTGTTGCTGCTGCTGCTTGAATCACACTGGGTGCTAAAAGACAACCGGACCGACCGACCCTGTATCTTTCATCTTACACTCCCACGCAGCCTCTCTGTGCTTCTTGCAACATTCGCACGTCAATTAGTGTCAAGTTTCACCGATTTGCTTTGTCTGCCACATTTACTCTTCAAGTGACTCTATCACCTGACCTCACTTCAATACTGGCATAAATTGACAATTAATAACTTCATTAACTGTGTCTGCCAATAAGAAAGTTCGTCGAAGGTCCTGTCAGAGCCCCGAAATGTTTGCGTTGAATTCGACTCGAAGCATTTCTCACTACTCGTGTGGCTCCCTTTTCCCATTCACACATTTATTGCTTGTTTGTTATTCTGATTTACTAGTCTATTGGTTTTATTCATTCGATATGACCTGGAAATTGTTTTTTTTATTTTTTTTGTATTTCACTTGTTATAGTTTACATACAAAAGTAGCGATCTAGAAATGTTATATATTCTAAGCTCGTAGAATCTATTGAGAAAATGCCCAACCTGTCTTGTTTCCCACACCAAATTTGGACCACACAAAATTAATTTCACCGTTTTGCACCAAAGAGACTCGTATGATCACCACCAACAACGCACTAAACTTTCGATGTGCATTAAATTATTTTTATTAATTTTCTTTGGCAGACTTCTGTTTCGAACTTGACAAGCGGCAACCTGATGAAGCAATATTGAGATTTCCATACTCCCATATAATTTCATACAAGAACATTGGATGGAAATTCCCGACTTTCCTAGTCAACTTTCGCATTAAACTTATGATAAAAACTTTCATAGCTTGTCGAAGTATGTACTCTTCGGATAGACAAACAAACAGATAGACAAAGCACTCCTTTTCATGTGTTTAGGTATATTAGGAAGAGACTTTCTTTTTGAGAGTAATCATGTAGGGCCAACAGTTGGGCCTACAAATGCGGAAGGGAAGACGATTTGGTTTCCTCAATTCTATAATTCTTTAGAATTACTCCTTTACATAGGATTACATAAAATTATATCTATTAAGCCGACGTTCTCCTCAAGACCACAAATTGTGAGAGAGACGGTTGCTCAGGCGAGTCCTCCTTCATAAGTGTGTAACGGACGCAGTTCACGTTGCGTTGGCAACTGGGAATACATCGGTGATGCTCCTTTTTTACCTGCAGCCGATGTTGATGGCCCATTAACGAAGTCGTCCAACTTCGAAGTGGCCTCCTCATGTCAATGTCGCCATCGATGTATCCACTTTAGAAGTTGTCTCGATGCTTTGCTTCTTGCGAGTACGGGATGGCTCCATTAGTGGATTCTCCTCGTCGGAAGAATCAACCATAATTGGTTTTGACTTCCTTTTAAGGGACTGCTTGGATCTAACCATCATGAGCAGTTTATTTTTGCAAAATTGTATTTATTTTTGTATTTATTTTTTGTTCCGATGCTTTTTCCGAACTTCGTTCTGTCACACCTCTTGTCAATTTGGAAACTGATGGTGAGGTTGGATGAATGATTAGTAATCATTGATTACCAAACATAACGATTCAAATGTCGATATTTTTTAATTGAATGCATTTCAATCGGAAATCAGCTCTGTCTTTAATTTGATGATGTGTCAGTGAATTTCTAAGATACAATTCAATTACCTGTTGTTGTTGTTGTTGCCGTTGTATTATTTCTTCATACAACCCAACCCAACCGAAGCTACCACCACTCGACTTTTGCGGAGCTCAGTTGTGGGGAGTTGTGTTGAATCAGACGGTTTTTCACGACATTCCTAGTGATGACGTCGTTGGCAGAACTGCAAGGATGCAGAAATTCAATACCCGGACATGACCTCCTATGACTTATAAAATATCGCAGTTCATTTGCGATTTGCGACGGATGCTGCTCTGCTTGCAGAGAACGCACTCAAATTCTATTCCCGGACTTTACTGTCTCTGATGTATCCAATGGTGGTGCTGGCGTCTATAATTGGTGTGATTCGAGATACATTGTTGGCTTCCCTATAATTTATAGGAAACAGTTCGTTTGGCACACACGAGAAGATAAGCGTAGATTATTGACCTACAACAGTTTTCGGTAATCGAAATTCACCGTAGTTTTTGGACCTTCAAGAATGAAAACAAAAAATTCGTGGATGTCGAAATTAACCGTTCAAAATGCCACAATAAAACTAAAATGAAAATTCTCAGTGAAAAACCAAGCGTTTCTTTGTACCAGTTCTCTGTTATGTAGTACCCTGCGGTCTGGGATGAAAATACATAGGGCTAAAAGATTTATGCTGATTTAAGCCACCTCCGCCATGTGGTTTGTGCCTGGCAGTCAGTGGAGGCAAATACCCTACCGTTTGCTCACAGTTGACCACCACAATGACGGCACACAGATCCATAGGTCAGATTTCAGCAGTCTGTATCCTAGAATTAGTGGACTGGACTGGGCCATTAATGAAGTTAAGACAACTTTATTTTGTAACACCATTAAATTTTCTTCATGTAATATTTAGCGCCGAGCACTGCCAGCCTCAGTAGTGCTCTGTGGAGCTCCAGCAGCAATCTTTATCTGTTCGAATTTTATTGGAGTTCTTTTGTGTGAAGAGGCCAGCACATCTTGCGGTACTTTTCTTTGCCTTCTTCACTTAACTTACACCAAGCACGCGTCCCCTGTTTTATTGCTATGTTTGGGTCAAGTTCAGGGTTCTTTCGTATAAATATACGTAGAAAGGTAATATAGCCGTTCCTCTGCACGGCACCATGGTTCATCAAGCGTTCCCCGCGGGGCTTGAGAGGCTTCTTAGCAGTTTTCTTCTTCTTGCTTTGGAGCTTTTCAGGAACTTTTAATGCCAAACTGGCGCTTACATGCAATTGCTGAGGTTTCACGAACCAGTTACCAGTTTTTTCTTTCTTTTTCTTTCTATTGTTTAAAATAGAAAGATATACACTGCCGTCAGTCACTCCGCACGAATATTGAGTGAGAAAGGATTACGTATTTTCAGAGAAGACCTGATTGATATTTTTGATATCACAAAAAATGAGACTACTTTGCTTTTTTGAAGTCGTCCGTAATATTTTTTACAAATTTTTTATCTTCTATCTATATATATAAAACAAAGTGGCATAAAGCCTGTGTTTCCCTCTGCTGCCGTAATTTTTGCCAATTTATTTTTTTTTATGTAGATATTTACCGTCGGGCATAGTTCGGGCATACTTTTTTCTAGTTTTTAAAGGCAAACATATTTTTTTAGTATTAAGATTTTTTAAAACAACTACAAGACCGCAAGCACAAAACGTTTTGTACGTTTTGTCGTTGTTTCTTCTATACGTCTTATTCATGTTTGGCTTTGTACTTGTGAGTTGCTTCCAAAAAGAGCGTACGCAGATATTTGCTAGGGCATTGAGTGCGCTCTTATGAATACAGTGAGAGCCGCACATGCAAAGAGCATTAAACATGAGTCAGTCGTGCACCACATACTAGAGAGGACAAAACAACGTTTGCCGGGTTTGCTAGTTTTTTTATAAAAATACCTAGCGATTAGCATTGAACGCAGTAAACTGCATAACACATTTGTATAATTATAAGAATAGTGACGTGTGTATAGTGCTAGACCACCACTTCGTACCTTATTTATTTATTTATTATTATTATTATTATTTTTATTATTATTATTATTATAACGCGCTATCCTGTGTACAACTAATATTTAATAAAAGTTAAGGCTAAAGTTAGTAAAGTAATTATTACTATTTTTAATTTTCTTTTTGTTCTAATATTTAAATTGTTTTTTTATATATATATTTTTGTTTTTATTTTTAATTTTCTTATATTCTTTAATTTATAGTTTTATTTAATTATTTACTTATTTATTTATTTATTGTAAGAATTTCCAACAAACTAGTTCGTCGTTCATCGTAAGCTTGGCACGCTGTTTGCATTCTCGATAAGATTGTCTGGGTGCGTTTTTCGTTTTCATCCGTCCCTCACCCTGCTACGCACCAACTTATTCAATACTTTTATGACCAAACAAGCAGTATAGGCCCCCACATATGAAAACGCACACTTACACAAACGAACTACTTAGGAAAAAAACAGCAAATAAAATCCGAAGTGATTTCTTTTATTAATTTATTTTTATTTCTTATGTCTTCATAATTCTTGTTCGTGTCGTCTCCTGGCTGTTTGCGCAATTGGCTCGTAAATTAATTTGTATCTGCTTAAATACAATTTTTCTTTGTACTTTATTTATTACTATTTTTTATAATACTTTTTATTTTCGTTTTTACGGCTGCGAGCCGCTTTTAAAATGTTCTGCACAAATTTTTGTTAAAGCACAACAAAAAATGTAAAAAAATAAAAATAAAAATATAAACCATAAACAAACTTGGCTTTTAAAGTTGAATATGCGCTGATAGCGCGTTCTCTACGTAGCGCTGAGTTTGTGTGTGTGTCTTTCTTGGGCACCCGAAAACAACACGTAGCCGCCTATTTAGTAATTTCTCGCGTTGTACCAGAAATACTAAACAAAAAATCCATATGCATGCATACTTTTGCTTGTTGTTATTGTTGTTTTTTCATTTTTATTGTTGCACGATGACGACGATGATTCTAAACGCAAATTGCGGTTAATTGCAGCACGTTTTTTAAGTGCATAACTTGCGAGTCACAAACGCCAAACGCACACAACTGCAGTCAAACATGCTTAGAATGCACTGAAAAAGAGAAAAAATAAAAAAAACAAAACACAAAATTATTTGAACTGATGTATCGGTAATGTTTGAGGTTTGCTTCGGGAAAAAATTGGGATAAAATCGGGATAAAATTGATGAACCGGTACATAAAGTACGCTTACTATACACCTAACTTTTTCAGAAAATTATATTTTTGGGAGACAAAATTACTTTTGCTTTATTGTGCTTGAGTAATCCAGGAGTTATTTTGTTTTGTTTAATTTTAATTTTTATTTGTTTTTAATTTTATTTAATTTCTTGCCTTAATCTTGCCTTGGTTCTTAACCTATGGCTTTCGCAATTATAATTTGTAATACTTCGCTTTGGTAAATATTGCGCAGTCAAATGAAAATTGAATATTTTGCTCAGTGTAGGAATTTAGCAAGTGCATTCAAGCTAGCTTTTGTGTGTTTGTGTGTGTGTGTGTGTGTGTACAAACTAAAACAGTTGCCGGGTATTTGAGCACGAAGCAAATATTATACCAAACACAAGTGCAACAAAAAAAACAACAACAAAAAAAGAATAACACCGGCAGACAGTAATGTTAGCAACACGCGCTGATTATTTGTTTCTTTTTTTTAAATTTTTTTTCTTTTTATTTTTTGTTTCTTTTTTTTTTTTAATATAAATAATTTTTTTGGTTTTTCAGCTAGTTGACTTTATGAACGCGAGTTTTTGCACAATTTGACCCAGTTCCGCTGTCATCATCATCGTCACTGTTGTTGTTATTGTTGTTTGCATGGCTGTCGTCTCTACTGGCATCTTAAACCGCTGCAAACCGTCACTAATGAAAGTTCTGCTGTAAAAGCTTGCATACTTTTGGTTGCTGTATTCCTGGCGCTGCCGTTTCAAGCCAAAAAGCTTTGAAAGCCTAAGTAGTTAGAAAACTAGCGAAATGCATGAATTACATTTACCATGAACTATGAACTTTTCATAGTTTTAAGTAGATTTCATAAATTGACGCCGCTGATTATGCAAATGCGTTTCAGTGAGCATAGTCTAGGGACATCATTAGCGGCAATTGAAAGAGTGGTCTGAAGAGTTGACAAACTTACAAACAGACATTGGAATGGGTGCATGGGTAGTACGGAGTGTGTAAAAGAAGCGAAATTGAGTGCGGCTAAAGACAGACACGCGCTCGTTTGGGAGTAAAGCGAATGACCAACGTAGCGCCGTTTTAGGCGCAAAATGTTGACTCTAGAAATGAAAATAAGCTAAGGATAAATGAGGAGCAGTGTGAGCAAGGCATGCTATGGAATATGGCACATGTTAAACAACAACAGTGTCGCGCTTTTGACACTGTCATTGACACTCGTCTAGACTGTTATGCCGGTCAATGTCACTCGAAAGATTTTTTCATCACGCACAACCGCTAAACGTGCTGTGAAGTAGAATTTCGCGATTTTCGTTAATTGACAAATAGAAACAATATTAATATCAATGATGTCAACTAAAATAATGTGAAAAATTGTGAAATTTTGCATTAATCGATTTGTTTCTTTCCATAATCAACAGTCGCGCCGTCAATCGGTCAGCTTTACGGCGATGCCGCCAGGCGTTCTAGTCAATGAGAGCCGCACCAATTCCACCGATGACATACAAATCGCTTTGGCTCCGCACATACAAACTTATCTAAGTCAAACGGGCCGACGACATTCTTGCTGCAGCGTCATGTTGCCAGTGGCATTCGAACGAGCCGCCTCAAAATCGTGGCTCGATCCAAAGTTCGATTCCGCCGTACTCGAGGAACAATATCAGGCGAGTGTATTTCCGCATGTACGCATGCGGTACAGGTAAGTGTAATATGCACAATTTACACTACCATTATTGTCATGATCATCATCATCAGGCATCATCTTAACCATTAGTTTCTTCGATCATTTTCTCTCAGTTTTCAAATCAGGACAGTTCAAGCCAACTCAATTAAGATCAGAACGTCTTGAAGCATTTTTATTAGTCAAGCATTTTTGTAGTCTTCGAAAGGTACTCCTAAGATCGGGATCATCGAGTCCGAATTCGAGGATTTGTGCATCACTAGTTGATCATATATTAAATATATTAAATAGGGCAGCTCACGAGTAAACAACTTTTGTGGTTAGTAGGAACAACCATATGATTTTATTCCCTGTTGGGTAGGCCCACAAAATGATAGCTCCCACGTACACTACCTGCATCTTACCCCCCCATCCACCCATCTCAATGAACACGAGCGTGCTAAAAAATCTCCAAGTACAAACGCTTCGCTGTACAAGCAATCAATCAATCAATCATTTTTGCACGACCTTCCTTAATCCTTAAGTTGCGCTCGAAAGTATGCAAAGCTTAAGGTTTTACTTGTACACCCAAGTCTTGAGTAATTGCGCTGGGCACAAATGTTATTGCCTGGCTGCGAGCGCAGCGATTTCACTGAGTCACGTCTTCATCTTCAGGCGAAAACGAGAACGCGTACTTGACTTAATTGCTAAATTAAGCGAAATGCCGCGCAGATTTCCGGCGACAATACACAAATAAAAAAAAGCGAGAACGAACGCGCAATAGAATAGAGTGTGCCTCAAAGATTAGCATGTGGCGCTACAAACGTTCTGCGTTGACGAAAATTAGTATTGAACTGCAGCCAGTGCAGTGGAAATTACTGCCTTTGGGCATAAATCGTCGGCACGCAAGCACACACACCACCACACACAGGCAAAGACATGCACTCTGGTCAATGTCATATCAGTGCATTTTTTGACATAGAACACACAAACATACACATACACACACAAAGGAACTTTGTGCGTTAACTCATTTCAAAAATAAAATTGAAATTTGATTTATGTCAATTTTTTTCAAATCACACAAATTTTCATTTCATCAAGAAAAGCAAAAATCAGAACCAGCTAAATTCAAATTGAACTTCGCATTATAAAAATTTTTTGTGAATCCAAATTATGTCGTATGCGCTGTGTTGGGCATTGGCGGTCATCGCGTGCGTTCGCATCTACCAAGAAGACAGCGCTTACACAGAACGCATTGTTATCGAGAATATTTGGCTGTTCGCCATCGTCCGGCTGATCTACCAGCTGCGCTTAGTCAAGTGTCTGAAGTCGCTGCTGCGTTACACATTCGCCGACCCGCTGCGTCGCCGCATTGCGCTGACTTTCGTCGTCGTTGTGGTCACCATTTGGCTAGGCAGCGACGATAGGCACAGCGAACGCGCCGTACAAACACTTCCAAGGCCGGAAATGCTCCAAGAGCACATTCAGAAATACAAGAATTCGAGCGTGTACCAAATAAAGCTGTACAATGAAGAATACGAGTACAACAATGCGACGGTGTCGGTGGCTATGGCAGCAGCGGCGGCAACAGCATATGAAAGA
Organism: Cacoxenus indagator; assembly: GCA_035041755.1. Classification (NCBI taxonomy): domain Eukaryota; kingdom Metazoa; phylum Arthropoda; class Insecta; order Diptera; family Drosophilidae; genus Cacoxenus; species Cacoxenus indagator. Next base: position 115,473 of record JAWNKX010000082.1, read on the forward strand.
GTGTTAGAGGCGGTGGTTAAGGCGGTAGAATGGTGGCAGCAATACTAGAAACAGCGCCAATGTGGTCAGCATTTGAGCTTTGAAGAAGTTGACCAAAGACGATGTGTGTGCTACTGTCCAAGTAATCAATTGAGTGCGTTCAGTCAGTGGAACCAACGTGCCAGAACGTAGAAGAAAGACCGACGGAGCGTAATTACAACGAAATAAGCAAATATTGTGCGAACGCATGCAAACTAGACATAATCGGCAAGCCATTTAGGCTAGACAAACGTACTTTTACACAAATATGGCTGTAATTATCCTTGGCACGAATCCTTGAAACAATTTGAATCGATTCGAGAAAAATTAAAGAAGTCAAAAAAAACACCAAAAAAAAACAACCAAAAAAAACCGAAAATCCCCAGCGATAAAAGACAATAACGAAAACAGAGCGTGTGACTTAACTGGCAAAACATTGACCCGCAGCATGAAGTTGAGAAACAAACCTGGGAATTGTTTCGCTAATTGTGGGGGTGTGTGTGTGCTTGTGTGCGCTAGTATGTATGTGCATTCCATTTCGATATCCTTAGTTCGAAAACGTGCACACAATTTTTCGAGAGCCCTTCGCTCCACGCCCAACACACCAAACTGAAATAAGAAAATTCCATTGTTGCTGCTCTTTTATTGTTTGTCGAACACGGCGCGTTTACTTGTACATTCCGGGTCATTAGTGCCGCACCCGTTTGTTGAAGACTTGGAATTTGCGTCAAGTTCGAAGCTATAAGAGCGGTGAACGGTGAACGGTGAACTTTGAACGAGTAACTCGAAGTTTTTCCTTGGATGTCAGTCAGTTCGGAAGTTGTGCTTGAAATCGTCGCTCAGTCTTTGATTGCTCAAATCCCTTGCTGTGTCCCGTGTGCGTAGTCGAGTTCACCTTATTTTTCTGCTTCTTCTACTTTTATTCATCAACCTTATTGCACGTATTTTGCTACTCATTCTTCGCGCCTGGGTTCCTTAGCGTGAAGCTTCTGCCTTGCTGACACACTCTCGCCTGTGATGGGTCGCATACCACATAATTGTGTTACAACAAACCGTAGCGACAGTTGGCACAAGTCAGCAAAGTGCAGACAAAATTGCAAGCCATAAAACCAGAAGGTGTTGCTTGGTTAAGGTATATGCGAGTGGGTTGGTGTCGTCGTAATGCTCATAGTGGTGGTGGTGGATGGTGGTAGTAGTAATGATAATAACATTGGCTGGTGAGCAAATTGCATTCTTCTTCGACACATTGTAAATTAACATTAATTAATGACATAAAACAGTCATTAAAATTGCCATTTTGGCTTTGTGCTCTATACAATTTTTCATGGTATTCAGGCTTTATAATGAGTGAAAAGAGTTAGCCGACGAGATGCACGACAAAGCCGGTCAAATAGGCACATATCAACATTGGTTTTTCTCCGGAATTATACATTGCAAAGCTTTCAAAATTAACGGTTGTCCTTCTATAGATCTAAACTATGACAATGGACTTGTGAACATTAGAACACCGAACTAAACGTTTCATCCGCTATTTGTGACTGGCCGAGCAGAGCAAGGTGCACCTTTGAAATATATGGGCATCAACACCTTGTAGTGATCACAAACGCGGATAATTTTTATATCGAATATATATATTATATATCGATTATATATATATAATATACTATTTCTCTTTATTTACTTATTAACTCCTTTTAGGAGCATGAAGCCTCCACAAGCCTCTTCCACCTTGTTAGATATCCGAGTCTTGCTTTGGTTTCGAAGTCGATTATTTGCTTGATAGGGTGGGTGAGTAGCCTGCTGCTACCAGTCATTGATGTTGAGAGTGTCGATTGGCGCCGCCAAGGATAAACGTCTCCAGAATGGTTGGAGATTGTCGTTTGAAGGTGGTGATGTGACGATTGAATCGCTGGTGAATTGAAAAAAGTGAAAATACTTTCCGCCTACCGTGGGGTTTGACGGTAGCCGTAGTATAGTCCAACTAATCTATCGAGTCACCTAATATAAAGATTTCATGGTCATAATCGTCTAAGCTCGAGCCACGAGTACGAATGAACTACGTCGCCTTCTTATTATAACTTAAGATATATGTACGGTATACAGTCGTATATTTCCTTGTTCACTCCTCTAGGGAGCACAGGGCCTCCATAGGTACTTAAGATATATTTTAAAAATACTATACTCATAATCGTTCCGTAGATTGAACCCATACCTTATATGTTCTTTTACCAGAATTCTGCGCTATGTAACTTATCACTTTGAACTTCACCAGAAGGTATTTTTTGATAGAGATACATAGATATAGAAGATAGAGATATAACAGATTTTTGATTGTTATTTAACAATATTATTACTCAGGTATTTTAGATATTATTCATGCTTGTGAAGCGTGTGGAGTCTGTCATCACATGCTATTCGTAATTCTTTGAACAATTAAATCGACATCCCCTGTACGCTTGACATGCAAAAATGAATGCCATCAAAGGTCGAGACATGAAGTTATGTGCGCAGTACTTGAGAGTATCGCCTTCTTTGCTTGTTGCAACGGTACTTGGCAAAGTTTCTGACGCCGGAACGTGATAAGCTCATTGCAAATTGCCAACGGAATTAGTTATTTATGTCGCTGTTATTAGTTAGCCGAGCCAGTCAGCCAACCAGTTCGGTTTCGAGCGAAACACGCTGACTTGTTGAGTTCCGGCTACGTCGTGGACTTTTTTCTTCTTCTTCTTACTTTTCTTTTTCTTTTATGTTCGTGTTTGTTGAGCAAATTTGAGCAAGTTTTTACGGGCTTTTGGTTGTTTTTGTTAAACGGGAATTGTAGTTGTTTTTCTTTTGGTCTCATGAAAAGTTCTCACTGACCGTAATTAGTATGAATGTGCCACCGAACTCGTTTAAAGCATCACATCGCATCACATTGCATCCCATCGCATCGCAACGTTGTTATCGTTTGTCCTCTGCCTATGTGAGACTCGCTGGTTGTGGAACAAAATTAACTCTGCGTCAGCGCACAATTACCGAGACAGCACTTCATAATTTTCTTGGCTTCCACTTACTCACTTCACTGGCTTTACTAATTTCGACTTTGTGTCATTTCTCGGGTATTCTCTTAATTATTAAAATAGGTTCACGCTCTCCTACATTCTACTCTGCTCGGTCGCCTGGTTCCTGTACTTTCTCGTCGATGGCGGCTCTGAGGATTTCTGGCGTCCGATTTCAAGTTCCTTTTCTATGCTATCGCTAATTACAGTCATGGCGATGTGCTTCACGCACTGGGATCTTTATCGACAACATCGGACGGCAACATCGGCCATCACGGCGCTGGTCTTGTGTGTCGCATCGCTGGCGTTTCTCACGTATACGGGTCGCGCATTCAGTCCGTTAGGGCACTTTGCCATCTGTCTGGAGATTGTGCTGCTCATCTATACGGCGCTGCCAATGTCACTATGGATGAGTGCAGTCATTGCCGTGACGTACTCGATCGCCTTCGAACTGGTCTCGCATGTGGTCATTGGTTGTAGTGCCGTCCATGGCGCAAGTACCGAGTCCAGCCACAAGATCATCATACTCCGGATATTGGCGCACTTCAGTGTGCATCTGGTGGGTGTGCACGTGCTTGTTATGAATATGGTCCGCATGCGTGGCACCTTCATGAAGGTCGGCCAGAATTTGCTGGTGCGTCGCCAGCTTGAGATGGAGAAGCAGCTGAAGGAGAAGATGATACATTCGGTAATGCCGCCGAAGGTTGCCGACATGTTGATGAACGAGGGAGCCAGCATTGATGCTAGCTGTGATCAACGCCTGCAACAGCCAGAGGCACATTACATGCGTCCACGCGCCTCTAACGATGTGAAATCGCTCTTCCGGCCATTTCACATGCATAGCATGGATAATGTCAGCATTTTGTTCGCCGATATTGTCGGCTTTACGCGCATGTCCTCGACGAAGACGGCCGAGCAGCTTGTAGAGATACTCAATGACCTATTTGAGCGCTTTGACGATCTGTGCACGTTGAGCGGCTGCGAAAAGATCTCAACCCTAGGTGACTGCTACTACTGTGTGTCCGGCTGCCCGGAGCCGCGTGTCGACCACGCCATTTGCTGCGTTGAAATGGGTTTGGGCATGATCGATGCCATGCGCTGTTTCGACGCACAGCGGCACGAAGGCGTCAAGATGCGTGTTGGCGTGCACACTGGTTCCGTGCTTTGCGGTATTGTGGGCACAAGACGTGTAAAATTCGATGTCTGGAGTAACGATGTGTCGTTGGCCAATAAGTGAGTGCGATTAAGAGCTTCGATTAATGCAGAGAGCTTTGGATTAGCGCCCTCTATATTTACAGAATGGAATCCTCTGGGCGGCCAGAACAAGTGCACATATCCGAGGAAACATCGAATTTTTTGGGTGACGCCTACTACTTAGAGGAGGGTCAAGAGGTTTTTGGTAAGACGTCATCTTGCCATCTTAGTAGACGTTTCCTGATTGTATTCACATTCTATTGTAGGTCACCGGACGTACTTTGTTGTCGGTCGCCGAAAAGACGCATCACGAGCCAATAGCCTCAGTCCTAGCATACCGGCTAATGGCGTAGGTAGTAATCTATTACTACCTGGCATGCACAATGCATCGCTCTCACAAAGCGCCACCAACATCTCCGCCATACATCCCAATGTACCGCCTGCCTCGCCGGTTGGTCAGCTCTCCAATTCACTGAATCCATCGCCAGTGCTATCCATAAGACCAAGACTGACCTCGCTCAGTATGAAACTACGCAAAAAAACACAGAGTCGCGATCGGGATCTCGAACGCGGCATCCTACATCCGGCCGCGGCGGGCATTCCACCAGTCATCGTCGTACGTGAGCGTCCAAAAATTATCATAACAACAAAGAGTCTACCGGGTAGTCTTGACTCGGACGAACAAGAGCAGCAAGTGACTATTGGAAGCCCTGACCATATTTGCTATTCACCAAACAACGAAAACGCAACCAAAGCACCTGACGGCCGACCGAAGATTAAACTCAAGGTCTGGAAAGTACCACGTTTTCTAAAGAAGTTTGAGGATATCACCAGACATCCGGACAAATCTGCGAGCACCGAGGTATGTGCAAATCTGATGACCCCAAATCAACAGAGCACGCATCACCTTGATGAGACCGTGGCGTTTATCGAGCCTCAGACTAGTGCTCACCAGCAATTGTCTATTGCCGTCGAAGCAAGAAACAAAAACCACAATCACAAGCCAGGGCCACAAATGCTTGAAATACCCCAGAAGCCGATGTTGCATCATGTACCCACTTCGACAACAATCGCTTCCAGTGTCATACGCTCACCAGATGTTGGCGGAGGGGGAGCCGGCGGCGTCGGTATCAGTGCTAATTTAGGCGGTGGTTGCTGTTCGCCCAGTCAGTATTCCATGTTCGATGACATCATCGACGTGCGTTCCTATATCAGTCAGTCACGTAGCGATATCTCACCGTTCGGTCGCTCAGGCAGCTACCGTTCACAGTGCGGCCGCAGCGGTCAGTCAGAGTCATCACCGTTGCCCCGTCCGCGCGCCTCAACGCTAGCAGTTGGACGCGCTCCGGAACAACAGAGCGCAGTGGCCATCAATGCGCCCATGCCCGGCACTAGCACCAGTACAACAGTGCATCAGCCGTTGATGGTGCCCAGTCTAACACCCACGGCGAATGCATTATATTCGCGCACCTCAAGCATCTGGCCAGATGGGCTCAGCATTTGCCCTTCGGCTACATCACGCAAGGACTCAGGCATCAAGAGCAACTCACGCCGCTCCTCTATACAACAGCAAATCTACGCGCTCAATCAGTCGACTATCAGTCAGCAACGTGTTTCCGGCTACTTCACTAGCTCCACTTCGAGCATTTCGAATATCGGTGATGCGTCGCTTCCGCACATACCGTTGCCGCCTATACCGCAGCCAACACCACAGGTGGCGGACCCGCTGGCCGCTTGCCTGCAACAGCTGCGCAAACAGTCCGATCTCCAACTCATTCGTTGCGTACGCGACAACGCCAAATCTCAACGCAGTTATCTAGTCAAGCCGCCGCTGCGCCGATTCAGTCTGTACTTCAAGTCGCGCCAAATTGAGCGTGACTTTCGCTCCAAGGCGCATCGCTTTGGAAGCGAAGTCGAGAACGAGGGTCCCCCAACATTGGCCACACCACGCTATAATACCTACATCGATATATTCGTCGGCATTGCTGTCTATCTTTGCATCTCGATTTCGCTCTTTTTGATGACACAAAACACGGTCACCCCAACCTTCAGGCTGTGGGTGACGCTCTTCTCTTGCTTTACGGCCATACAAATCTTTGCGCTCTTCCTCTTCACACGCCAGATGTGCCGCCGACATGGCTCTCGCTCGCGCTCCAAGTCGAGCGGTAGCTACGCCACCACCATGAACCGCACAGAGAACCGCGAATCCGAGCCTGCAACGTGCGCTGATCGCATTTTTGAATCTATCTCCAGTTGGTATCCCTGGCACATTTGCCTAGCCGTGCTGATGGCAATGCCCGTCGTATTGATCATCGCCAATTTCCTACTTCTCGACCTTAACGAACTAGAGGCCTTCGAATACCACTACGGCTTTCTCATATTCGTATGCATCGTGCACTTTTGCAATTTCACGCAACTCAACTGCTGGATGCGCAACATACTTGCCTTTATGGCGGCGCTCTGCTTCATCGGCATCGCCGTCTCCCAGCTGGTGGTCTACTCTAATCGCAACGATGCCGCCGAGGCGATGTCGATCAGCATCAATTCCAGTGGAGTCACCAGCCGCCAGCAGAGTTCAAGCGGCGTATCCAACTTCATTATAGAGGAGATCAAATGGTTCCAGGATTACCATGTGGAAATCTACCTTGACTTGCTGCTCATCCTCATACTAGTGTGGTTCCTGAATCGTGAATTCGAGATCGGCTATCGACTGACTTTCTACGGCAATGCAGTCGCCAATCAAGACAAGGTGCGTGTCCAGAATATGAAGAATCAAGCTGATATGCTGCTGCACAACATCATACCGAAGCACGTGGCCGAGCATCTGAAGAACACGGCCAAATACTCTGAGAATCATCACAACATTGCTATCATATTCGCTTCGATCGTCAATTTCAATGAGATGTACGACGAGAGCTATCTCGGCGGCAAAGAATATTTGCGAGTACTCAACGAACTAATCGGCGACTTTGATGAGCTGCTCTCGCGGCCGGAGTTCCGCGCTGTCGAGAAAATAAAGACCATAGGCTCGACATTCATGGCGGCCAGTGGACTCGATCCCTCACATCGCGGCAACGGGAACGAGCACATACACACGCTCATGGAGTTCTCGATCGCAATGCAAGGCGTCGTCGATGACTTTAACAAGGATCTGCTCGAATTCAATCTCATCCTACGAATTGGTCTGAACATTGGTGATGTCACAGCTGGTGTTATTGGCACAAGCAAACTCTACTATGACATTTGGGGAGATGCTGTGAATGTGGCCTCTCGCATGGACTCCACAGGTGTGCCAAATTGTATACAAGTGGGCAAGGATTGCATTCCCTTTCTCGAGGACAAGTACGAGTTCGAACCACGTGGCAGCGTCTATGTCAAAGGCAAGGATCACATGGAAGTCTACTTATTCACACAACGTAAATCGGATCCCGCGACTGGTGTGACGTCATTAGCAACCACAAGGACGGCAGCGTCTCAGCTACGTGACACAGAGCCGAATGAGGAAATTGATGAGGCAGCACAGTCAACGGAGACGACGATATTGGTCGCGAAACGTAATTCACAAAAGTTTGATGACTATGATGACGGTGACGACGGCAACGATGGAAATGATGAGCGGGAATCAGTAAAGCAGCGAATAGATGAAGCTATGGTGGTTTATGATGCTGATGACGCCGATGAAGCCGACGAGCCAGATGAACTTCGTGCCTCGACGGCAACACTCACATTGATAGCCGCCATAACTGAAACGTTGACCGATGCAAATATCTAAGTGGCCAAGTAAAAACCTTTTGATTATTATTTGTTTGTTCTATTGCTTGATTTGCATTGCCGGCTGCGCCGGCACTACTGTAGAGGAGTGTGGAGTCATAAACAACAAACAAAAACAAGTTTGGCTTCGATACCCATGGCGTTTGGATGTACATTCTGTAGCCACGCCACATTTTATACGGTTAGAGATTGATGGCCACCACACAGACACGGTAGTCCCGCTGACATACGAATCACACCAATTTACTCCGCCAAATGTTCCTACTCTGCTACAACAACAAATTTAGATGGTTTTGGTAGTTATTAATTTGTTACTCACACAAACACACATAAAGACGATTTGAAAATATTTGAAAAAGGTTTCAAAATTGCATTTTTGGGGCACAGGCAGCCCTTGAAGTCTACACAAAAAACACAAATTGGTATTTGCTTGCATCGCAGTCGTCTAAAAATGAAAAGAAATATATAAGATATATAATATATAATATATAATATATAAGAAATATTTTTAAAATTCAAATTTCAAAGCGAATCATCCTCTGACGGATCAGGCAAATACGGAAAAGAGCAGAATAGTACGTGAGATGAAGCCTGCAAATTAGACAAAGAAAGCGATTAAATTAGTTAAAGAGAAAGCGAGGAAGATAGAACGAGTAACGGACATTCAAAAGAGAAGTATAAATGTGTAACCGTAAGCGGAAACGGAAACAAAAACCGAATTGGAATTGGAAATGGAAACGGAAACTGTTTGTGATATTTGAAAAATTATGATCATGTTATGTTAGACCTGTTAATGTTAGCGTTCTGCTAATGTTAACGGCAATGTTAGTGTTATGTTAGTGCGTATGAATGAGAGAAATAGGAAAACGTATTTTAGAGTGTTTTTTTTTGTCTATTAAATATAAATACAACTAATTTATAGTAGAAAAAACATATATTTGCATACACAGAGATACAAATAAACACATATACATATATACACACAAAATGTGGCTTTAAATGTTGAGAAAAATAAATACAAAAGGAAATGTATATATATAATATACATATATAACCTATATAACACAAAGATATTTGAGTAATCGTTGTCAAAGAAGAAACGATTCATTTATGATATATGGCATACAGGATAAGATCGTTTTAAGAACGAAGTCACGAAAAAACCACACAATAAATAATAATAACTAAATAAAAAAAATACAAATAAAAAATATAAAACAACAACAGCACGAAATAATGCTGGCTTTCATCAAATGCTTTAAATAATTGCAAACGCAATTAAAAAAAATAAAAATCGCTAAAAGATTTCCTTTTGATGTTGTACCACATAAAATAAATATATACATATATATGATACATATATTAGATGTACAAAAAGTTCATCGGTACTTTAGTGTAACTGCCCCAGAAGTTGTGGGTTTACACCCCATGGTCTATACCTTTACAATTTTCCCTGATTTCTAACTTAATAATAATAATATAATTACTATAATAATAGTAATAATAATAATAATAAATTAGTTACTTTTAAAAAAAATCCCACGCCTTAATATCCTCTAACCTTATGTAGTGACATTCAGTTCGCACTCCCATCACGAAGTTCTTTCAGTCACCCTATTAGACAAATCATTCGATTAGCGTAACCAAGACAAGTCTCGAATATTCGAAGAGCGTGATTGGAAGAGCCTTGTGGAGGCCCTATGCTCACAAGAGAAATGGAAAGTAAAACAAACAACGACAAAAGAGAAGGTCTACAAATAATAATCTGCCACTTTTAATCCAAATGTCCAATCTTACGATATAACGTTTTACATCTTAAAATGTCAACCTTAACTTACAAAACGGGTTAAACTTGCATATACATACACACACATGCACCAACGACCAAAAAAAAAAAAAACAAACAAAAAAACGCACACCCAAATACATGAAAACCTGTATGTTAACCCAACTGACCTTTCCAATTATTTAAGATTCTTTATTTACATAAAAAATTAGCTATAAACAACCCTCCTCACTAGTGGTCGACACAAGGCTGTCTTTTTCAAATATGCTAAGTAACTCATCGTTTCGTTATTTAGGTCATAGAATTAAAAACAAAAAATAATCCGTCACGGGTATTTATCGTTCTATACATCACTCATTTTAATCATCATATATTGTCCCTTTTTTCAACCGAGCTTCGACCAATATACCCAGATATGATGTTTGCGTATCAAAAGTGCATAATATATAAATTTACAAAGCCATGTAGTCTATATGTATATAATTAAAATTTTTAATACATAAATTAATTAACTTATAAGTATAATCCGCGCTGATGAGCTCATCATCAAAATTGTAATGTCGCCACTTCCATTTAATCGCATTCCACTACAAATTTTCTCTAATTTATTGAAACTTTAATTCATATCAATCTGAGTACTTTAATAACGCTTGCGTCTATTTCTTGTCCACTGCTTGAAAATTTTTCCTGGCAAGTAAAAGTCATATGTTGCATAAGGTAATATATTATAGTAGTAGCTCGTATACAATAACAATATGTTGGCGATAAACCTATAAGTACATTCAGTTAAATTCATTATACCAACATATTATGTTAGGTTTGTTTGATAATTTTTTGCCATATGAAACTCACTAACTCGGACTCTAAAACATTTGATAGAGTTTATTATAATTGTTGTAGAGCATTGCTATAGGGGACGGAATTGCTAAAGGTTCCACTTTCCGTCGTTTTTGGACTTTTGTTTCTATGCGAAGGACTTAGCGAACAATTTTCGAATATTTTGTGTATAATTTTATTACAAAAACTGTCCTATATATCGGTTGAGTAAATATTCTCAATCTCAAACACACTCGCGTCAATCACACAGCTAAGCAGAGTGTGTTACCTAAGCTTTTCATCAACTTACTCGTAAATAAAACAAAACAAAAGTAAAAAATTTACATATATGCATAAAAGGAAAGAGAAGAGGAAGAAATTATTTAAGTAAAATAAAAATTTTTAACGTTTTGTGTCCAATGTGCAAAAATACAAAAACACAAAAATCAAATGCTTCAAGTATATTTATAGAAGAGTAGCAAAACCAAAAAAAAAAGAGAAAAATATTAGTAAAACGAATACCTTTTTACATTATTCTTAATATATATATATATATATATATATATATATATATATATATACATATGTACGATATGAAACAAATCACCAATTTTTGGTATAATATATATATGAAATAATGCGAAGATCTGTGTGCGTTTCCACCTTTGTGCTAAGCTGGCATTTTTACAGAGCACACAGCTGACAGAAGAATCGCTTTGAGTGCTTAGAATTTTTAAGACTTTGTTACCTATCCGGTTTAGCCAGGCTCGGTAGCTTAGTGTGGGTGCACTAAGCCTGCTGCCCACTAGAGGCATGGTCCACGCAACACAAAGCGACAATGGTTGGCCTAAGTCAGCCGTCGCAATCTAACCTAACCCCATACCCGGGTTAGGCTGATGTCAGGTGAAATTCGTATTTCGCGCTGTGGTTGAAGCGACGGTGATGAAGAACTAATCGCGCAGTATTTTTCACAGTCGCCACGGAATTACAAGAACAAAAACGCGTTACACACACAAGAAGGTCACCACAAAAGGGAGATACCAATTAACCATGTGGTATTTTGCACAGTCGCCAGGCAAACCTTTTTCAAAAATACGCATGAGTGTGACACCCTTTGGGAATTCCCATAAGAGTACACGTGCAGAGGTTCGTCGCTTTTACCACGGCGTGAAATACAAGTTTCACTCTGACATCAGCCTTAGTGAGAAGTATTAGGCGCTTCATTGTAATTTGTTTCCCTTACTTTTTATTGTTTTTTTTTTTTGTTTAGGTGTTTGTGGCTGATATTTTTTGATCTTCTTTGGCTGAGGCTTTTGTATACGGAAATGTTTGCGTCAAAAATAAATTGGAGAAGGGCACACAGATTTTCGGAGAAAAGGCAATTAAGTTTATTAAATAAGCAGCAAATAAGTTGAATATTAATATGTCGATGATAATGTTGATAATATTAATTATGGCATTCCAAGAGGTCTTTGTAGGATACGAACTGAAATATCGTGAAAAACGCGATAGCTTTTGTGAGTTTTATCTCGTTTTTTTTATTCATTGATTTTGTTCTGCTGTTATTGCTTTTTTAAGGCAATACACGTAATGAGTGTTACCGACTAACGAACTAAGCAACGATAAAATTTCCAGCACAACTAATTGATGGAGTGAGGGCTTAACGGATGTACGGCATCACTACTCCTCAGACCTCTAAATAAAATGCAAAAAATACAAAAAATACAAAAGCATACAAGAACAACGTGTTTCCTTTTCGAACTTCTTTTTATAAATGTATTTATCTTAAATAAAATAATCGTTATTACAGAAATTTTTTTTAATTAATAATTATATTATATATTTAAAAAATATTTTAAATATATATATATTTAAATATATATATATATATACATATAAAATAAAAAATGAAATAATAAAACGATAAACCAAAAATTTCTTAAACTGTGGACCCTCTTGTATTTTTATATAAAGTATTTTCTACTTGATTACTATAAACAAATTTTGAACCAACCAAAAATATTTAGAAAAAAATATATGTTATAGAAATTATATTTTATTAAAACAGAGAAAAAACAGCGTTATAAATCATACACTCAAAATGTTTCTGACTTTCATACTAAGTATATATATGTATCTATGAATGTATATTTTTATAAAAACCAAAAACAGGAAAAAATCACTACAACAAACCAAGAATAATGGAATTTGTGTAGATATAAATTCAAGTTTTAGAGCTAATCAAGCATAATCATTGAAACGACACTGAAAGAAATTATATTATAATTATTATTATACAAGAAGCAAAGATGAAGGAGAAAAGCTGAACAGAATACGACTAAATTGACAAGAACAACAAAAATTAATGTATACACTGAGAAAAAAATAATTATATGAAAAGAAGTATTGGTGATTACAAAAAAAAATCGAACATAGAAAATAAGTTCGTGGATATACACTGAGAAAAGTCTACTATAAAGTTAAAAAAAAAAATTTTGCAAAAAAAATTTAATAGAAAACTAAAAATTCAATGGATATTTTCGTGGATGAAGCTTACGAGTACACTGAAGGAAACCTAAATATATAAGCAAGAATTGTTGTTAAGAGAAATATGAATTAGAAAAAAAGAATCCATATATTCGATGGGTTGTTCACGAGACCTTGTATCAGTGCAAAAATTCAAAGAAAAAAATAATAATAAAAAATAAAACAAATGATAATAACAAAATAGAAGAGAAACACTACACCCCTAAAAAAATCTGCTTACCTTCCGATTTTAAAATATTTATTTCACTTATGTTTAACATATGTTTGCTACACATACAGTATTTCTGCACTGAGACCCTGCAAAAATTTCTGCCCCAACACAGGCCTACAGAGTTGTTAAAATATGTATTTGACTTATATTTAAGGAATGGTTGTTATACATACAGTTATGGGGGCTATACGATGTGGCTTCAAACTAGTGACTGCATGTACATCAGGTATTGTACGATCTGTCGGAATATTAAAACAGTGCGCTGAAAACGAACAAAAAAATTAAGCAATGATACATTTTTGTCTCTATAAAGGGGTGTGCTGTTAGTGGTCACATCAGACCGATTGCAACAACTGTAGAACGTTTGGTCAAAGGAGAAATCAGCTTTCAAAAACTATTAACAGACAAACAGGAGCACGCATATTGCTTCTTTCTAGCATTCTATAGGTTTTCATATAAACAACAAATGTTAATTCAATTCAAAATAAATCACAACTAAAAATTTTGCACATCTGATACAGGGTGTTTCATGAATCCGCTCAAGAGTTTTTGCAAGACAACATGAACAACCTGGACGAGATACTTGTACACTGAAAAAATGCAAACAAAACTATTTCCATTAATCAATGAACTAATAATCAATGTTGTAAGATTGCAGTTCCACTAGTGTCTGTGCTTCTATGTGTATCCCTGTTAAAAGTGTGTTAGTCGATGTGTTATAGATGTCTTATAGAAGAAACTAGCGAAGGTCTCTGAAAGGAAGCTTCCTTCTCCTTACGCAATTTGACCGAATCTGTATCTGCTTTTGAGGCACCTTCATTTGAAAACTAAACCTACAAAATGTTAATCCATACCAATCCAGGTGAAATACAATATGTGTCTATGTCTCTTGTAATAAGGATAATTATTTGTGTTTAGACAAGCTGCAAAAAGCGTACATATTAATTACTTTACAACATTATACTCGTATAAATTATATGTAAATTAAAGAATTATACATGTTTTGGATGTCACTCTCAATGTAGAACGGGTTTTTCTTTCTTGGGTCGCAAGGGAATATTCTGACTAACTGCGCGGTGTAAAGGGAAACGCTGCCAATCGAGATAAATTGGAGTTTTCTGTATTTGTAGGTTGTAATGTAGTAAACACTACATTGATACACTAACTATGATTATCGCACGCGGAAGTCAAGTTCCGGTTACTCTAAGTCTAAGACTGAGAATTTATTTTTCTTCGAAATAATTCAATGGAGCATATATATATAATGGTGATACTGATGCGTGGTGTGTTGACTGGTCAATGGGGTTCCCCTCTTTCTCTTCTGTGCTTCCAAAGGTGGCATGAACTTGTTTTCGTCTTTTTCGTTGTGTCCGCGTTTGAGCGGTTTCTTTGGTCGTTTTTTCAGTGTCCGTCAGACCGGCATGTCAGCAGCCGAAGCATCAGCCAAGAGCTTAAGATTGCCCAAAAATCAGTTTTAAGCCAAACGGAATGAAATCGACCCCTTTCTGAAACGATTAACCTGGTGATGAAGCAGCTAAACTGTGTGCAAGGGAGGACTAACCGCCGTTTGGTGCTACTGGGAGGGATACATCTACAAAGAGCTGCTTTCATATGGCAAAGCATTTAATTCAGACCTCCACTGTCAACTGAAGGTGTTGTTTATCACCAGGAGAACGCTAGATCACACACGTCAATAATGACGGAAACTGGGGAAGCTTGGTTGGGATCTGGCACCAAGTGACTGTAACCTTTTTTCTGCATTACACAATGTTCTGGGTGACTGCGAAAATCGATTGGCTAAGAGGGGAACTTTGAAGTTATCCACAAAATGACAGCAAGTCATTGAACAAAACGACACGTATTTGAGCTAAATTGGACAACGCATTCTTATTAAATGAAATGGGGAAACAGTAGATACCTTCGTACTCAACCTAATAGTAGGAGACACAATAAGTGTTGAGGGTTTTTTTTTGTTACTTTGAAGCTTCACTGAGTGGAAATCGGTACACTTGATATGTATAGCCGAGAAAAAAAGAGTATAAAATTTTAACGACAGAATTGGATCGGGAAGTTTTTAGTTAGCTTAAATTGGGGCTCGCGACTGCAAAGCATATTTAAAATAGAATGACCCTTGGTGTCGAGAGGAGTGTGCTCAGAGAAATACTTGTATTGCTGTTTTGTAAACGGGAACTTGTAATAGGCCAAACCTATGTAGAGAATGAATTTGGTGTGAAAAAACTTTCAAACGATTTTCTACCGATTTTTTATTATTTTTTGTGGGCTACTCACAGCTATTATAGTATATGTGCACATAATGGTGCGTGCATCTGTTACGGTCAGTTTATTGCTTAAGTCTTTAGTTTAGTCATAGCTGTGCACGTGTTTTCTGCATTTGCCGCCAGATGGCGGCGAAGCTTTTGTGAATCACGCTTCAAGTTTGTTCTGACTGCGGAAACTGCGGAAAATTGAATACTTCGATAAATAAATTTTTTTTTTTAATAATAAAACTAAAAATTAAAATAAAAATTTTAATTAAAATATTTGAAAAAAAAGTCTTAATTAAAAAAAATATTAAAAAAATACATTAAAATTTAGCAAAACCAGTTTTTGGTGTTGCCCAGTGCCAATTTTTTTTTTTTATTAGTATAGAATTTAATTTGCTTTTTTTGTTTTGTTTCTTTTTTTTAATTTTATTTTGTACTGCGTGTCGACGAAGTTCAATGTCAAGCAGCAAAAACGAAAGTTGCGCTACCTTAAGCCGACTGACTTCGCAACGATTTCGCTTCCGCCGGCACAGCTTTCTGTATCTGCTGATTGGCACGTTGAGTTGCTTAAATTGAATTACGAGTAGCTCTTCCCCATTGGCGTGGCATTGTAAGGAGCGTTTTTGGTGTAGACTACATGACGCAAATAGCACTCATATGCACATAGATACACAGATATACAAACGCGTAGATAGAAAGATACAAACTCAGGCGTATGTATCATAAGTAGCTAGATTAATTCACAGCTTGCGATTAATGTGTTAACAAGCATAGGCGTTAGTTTAACTGCTAAGCATAAATAATGACATTTACAGCTGTTGTGGCAAATCATGCGATTCCACAGCTGCTGCCATTTATTCAGATATCGAATGTCGGCACACAAACCTATGTTTGTGTATACACAAGCAACTCAAATTTTAGGGTATTCCCCTGTTGAGTCCAATCTCGATCTTATCCAGAATATTCATAACTCTGCTCTTCGTCAGATCGTTAAAGCACCTCGATACGCACGTAATGAAGTCGTTCCACACAACCTGCAAAGCTACTCGGTCCAACACACAAGTCGATATAACGATCGGCTAAGATCTCATGTCAACAGAAGGAGGAGGACGTCCAAGAGCCTTCGCAATGATGACCTCTGGATACACGGGTGCCATGGACGACTGGGTCTGTCTTGCTGTCTTGGTCATTCTTTCATTCTATAATTTTTCTAAAAAACAATTTTTGATGTGAAATATCTTTGGTTTCAATAGAGCAAAATTTTAAAAGCATTACGTGATTGTAAGGCATCACGTGATGCATCATTTGACTGCGTGAATGAGTACGTCGGCTCGGTAGCCTATTCGTCCCAGAGGTCGTAGATTCAAACTCCACAACATGGTACTGTTCAGCGGAAAGGACGATAGAGCAAAGAGAAGAAAGGGCCTCATAACCTCTGAGGACATGCGGAACACCTATCATTCCTTGAAGCCAATTTCGCACCGCATAATCCTGGCCCGCTTCTGCAGCAGTATACACCGGCGCATAACCATCATTCAACGGTATCTGCGTTTCAAATCAGAGAGTCATGAGTTTAGCACTCACACACTATTCTTTATACCCGTTAAGTCGGAAGTTAACGCTGTCCAATCAAATTTTTTTTTTTTTAATTTTTATTTTATATATATTATATTTTATATTTGTTATTTTATATTCGGTTATCTTATTATTTATATTATTTTATGTGTTTTATTATTGTCTGTCTTCCCTTCAAAGTTCCTACTGTCAATGGCCGTGTAAGACTAAGACTCTTATTGGATTTATCGCTTGTCTGCGCATTCATTAGTCCGTATTTCTCAACTGCCCAATTGCATTTTTCATCGTTGGTCGATTTTCGTTTCGTTTTGTTCAAACACAATGGCGACATCTTGTCTCAAGTATGCATTTCGGGTTGACCTCGAGTACCTCGAGGCGAGTTTGTAAGCACAGTTAGTCCAAATTATACCACAAAAAATCGCATAGCTTCAAATATTGTAGCTCAACAAGTTCGTATCTGAAAAGACAGCATCCGCTTCATTAAGTCTTTAATAGCGTTGAGTTCATAAAATGTTGTCGTCAGATTTGTAGTTATGAATAATAATTTTACAAGTAAGTCGTCGTTTCACACTTGGCTAATGTACGTGTGTTTCCTTGACTTTTGGTTGGCAGCTCACTGGTATTTGAATTCATTATAATAATTCAAAGAGATTAAAAAAAAACATATATATATATGTATATATAAATAAGTAAAATACAACAAATAAAAATATACAAAAAATGTTGTACACAAATTCACACACAACACAAAATTTGCATAACTTGAGCAAAGTACGTTGAACCCGAGACCGAAGTCGTATTGCGCGTCTATTCGTGCCTGTTTGTGCAATACTCTGAAAAGTGTTGGCTGTTTGTAGGCCTCTTGTATTTAACAAGAACCCTGGTAGCACTACGAGTAAAGTGCCCTCAAGGCAGTCAAAACCTAGAACGACATAAGAGCCGAGCAAGAAATGAGCACAAAAATCTAAGTCGGTTATAGGTTAAACCAAAGTAGTAGTAAATATGCCACCGTCAGCTGAGTTGAATATGTAATACTCTTTACGCTCGCATTTCTTGTAAAACTATGTACAATTTGCTGTATTTGGAAAACACTAACTACATTTCATCGCTCTGAATGGTCCAAAGGTATGGTCACCACCCACAACGCACTGAACTTTCAATTTGAATGAAATTATTTTTATTAATTTTCTTTGGCAGACTTTCGGTTTCAATATAGAGATTTTCAACTATATATATCAAATTGGAAGTATGTTTGTTTGTTTGTCCGTTATGGACGCCGTAACCGCTGTACCGAACAGCTTTTAGATGGTTACTAGGAATTTTGGTGCGAAAAAATTGTCGAATTCGCTAAATATTAAGACCAACTCAATTTTTAGATGATTCTCAAACTGTACACATAAGAATAAAACACAAACACACACAGAGCGCAGAGCTGCTGAAACCTCCTAATAGCGAGACGCACGCGTAGACAGCAACGCGCCGGGTCCCTGCTAGTACTCTCATATAATTTCATACAAAAAAGTTGGATGGAATTTCCCGGCTTCCCCGACTTCGTCGACTTTCGCCGCAAAATTCACATAAAAACTTTCATGGTGCTTGGCTAACGGTATCGAAGTATGTAGAGTATGTATAGACAAAAAAACAGACAGGCAGACAAGCATCCCTTTTCATATATTTATTACTACTACTTTACATAGGATTAACATAAAATTATTTCTCTTAAACGGAGGTTCTCTTCAACACCGAAAATCGTAACTGCATTTGAACACTTTTTTTTATAGTTTTAAGAGATACTGTATTGCTATTGATGTGATTTATTTGATTACGTATTTCTAATGAGACTGATCTTTTAACGTTATAAGATTAGAACATTAATTACATTAAGGGATTTAAATAATTTAATCATTATCAAGGCTTGCGGCAATGGTACAATCTTCGTTAGCAGCTTCTTTATTGAAGACAAAATCTTGTTGCAATGGCTTAACTTTAGGGACCAGAGCAGACCCATCGCCGAAGCCAGAGGCTTCGCCCCTAATTGCCACACTGGCAGAACTTGCGTTTACAGCTGCCATTAACAATTGATCTCGCATGCTTGTAATGCTTTTTTTGTGCGAAGAGGCCGGCCCATCTTGCGGTACTTCTCTTAACTTTCTTCGCCTAACTTACACCAAGCACGTATTCCCTGCTTTATTGCTGTTGTCTTGTCAAGGCCACGGTTTTTGTGTACGTAGCAAATTGAGATAGCCATTGCTCTTCACTGGTCCGGAATTCTGGAATAAGGCCCCCACGGCGCTTGAGAGGCTTCCTAGCACTCGGTTTCTTCTTGCATTCAAGTTTTTTAGGAACGTTTTCTTTTTGCGAACCGCCGTCTTCTTGCATTTGCTCAGGTTTCACGAACCAGTTACATTAGACTAGTTTGCTTTATTCAAGTCGTTCGCAATTTTTCATATTTAAGAAGCTACTACTACTAACGAAAATTCCTCCAATCGTTTTATATGTAAATCTAGCTTGTTTTCTCAATGATCTTAAATCAATACCTCGAAGACATAACCACTCATATTACCGATGACTTTATATTGTATTATATATGATAATACACCCCCATTTCACGTCGGTGGTAGGTAATTGTGTGTGTTCGATTGTTAACTAGCTTAGTGGTTTGACCATCGGACTTCATCGGACTAATAAGACCTTCGACTTTTATTATTGACTCCATCTAATGACTCTAATCTATTGACATAGCTTCCATCATAACGAATACCATATTTCATATGGGATGGCTTTGTTATAGTTTTTGCTACTAAATGAAACACTTCTTCCCACAGCTTAAATTAGCAAAAGACAGCGAAACATTTTAGGGTTGGCGGTAAGCACGCCAAGGGGCATATATCCAACGTGTATCATGTTTTCTTCTCGGCATAAGGGTTTATATAGTAACTAATCAGTTTACTGTGTTGAGTTCTTATTAAGTTCTGCAAGTTATCGAAATTACTTTATATGCTCAACTCCTCATAGACACAACGCACTCATTACTTTGTGAAACCATCTATGTGTATCTACGACGCTCATGGGGTTCTGAATTGGGTTAAGGAAATTGTACGGTTAATTGGAAGATTACTTGTGTCACGTTTTCAATTAATAAAATAAATTCAATGTTATATGGCTGTAAGCGTTCTTTAAAAGCGGTTTGGCTATTTGTCAATGAGGTACTGAGGGCAACCGGTTCTAGCACGCGTTGCCCATTTACCCAGTTGGCCACTTAGTGGCGCTCGTACTATTTCTAAGCAATGATGTGCTTTACTTCGAAACGAGCAGCGGAATATAAAATTGCTGTTTCGCACCACCTTCGAGTTGATGTTGTGGAATGCCGTTGGCTTGATTCTTGTTCGATGCTTATGTAATCATAAGCACAACACAGCCCAGAGCAAAGCAACTGGGTCGCCAGGCAAGCAACGAACGCAGTGAAGGTTTTAATAGGTGTTTTTGCTTCGGTTTTTGATTATGGCCCAAACAACATTCTTGAAGCGACAAATTATGTTGTGTAATATCGATAAAATGTTAGAAAAATTTTATCAAAAAAAAAGAAAAAAAGAGAAAAAAAAACTAGCCATTAATCGAGATGGCAATGAACATGACAATGACGGCGAGATGAGTGAAGATGTCTTGTGTTGTGTTGTGTTGTGTTAAGTTGTTCTGAGATCGGGTGAGCGAAGTTGGAATAAGACGGAGTGTGATTCTTAAAATGTGCCAACACTTCAGTGCAGAGTCAGACTGACGGACTGGTGGCTGGTTGGTTGCTTGGTTGGATGGCCTGCGTGCGCACATTTTGTGCTTTGAGTGATTGAAACTTTAACATTTTGTTGTTGCTTCTTTCTGCCTTGTTTTGATTAAACGTTTTTTATTTTTTGCTGTTAGTCTGTCTGTCTCTCTATTATCAAAATTAATATATCTTCGCTCCCTTCAAACTCGTTGAAATGCGCGCATGCGTAGCAATTTGCATATTTATCTGGCGTTGTTTATATCTCATCTCATCTCATCTCATTGATACGAATATCTGTATAACTCTCTGGCGTGGATTCTCTGCAGCTTAAATCGTTAATATAGGTTATCATGAAGTCGTACCACCGTACCAAATCAAGTTCAGTGAGACTTGGTCAGCCACTCAACCATTCAAGCGTCCAACCGTCCGAAGAGTGTCCAAAATCAATGGATTCTAATTAGGCAAATATTGTAGTAATCAATGCCGACGCTGCTTTGATCTTCACTGCCAAGCAATGCCGCGTTATTTGTCTCTTTCGCACATGCGCCACCAGCGCAGACCGGCAAGTGCCGCCCAAACCGAGTTCTACGATTTTAATCGTATGCTTCTTGCTATTGAATTTTGATGTTGATTCAGTCTTCGAGATTGGGACGCTTGTTTTGTATAAATGTCGCCGCCATTGCCTTTGACCGATTAGTTAACGCTTACAGTCGGTTCAAACAATAGCACCGCGTTCCACCATGAAAGTCTTCACCTGTACTTTGGTAATTGTAGGCGCGCTGCTGGCCTGCGTACAGGCGCACAATGTGCAGAAACGCTCCTTAGACAGTCTGCTCGGAGGTGGCGGTGGTATTAGCTCATTGCTTACGTCCAAGCTGGGTGGACTTGGCGGTGCTGGTGGCGGAATTGGCAGCTTGCTTGGTGGTAAGCTGGGCGGCGTTGGTGGTGGCTACTCTGGTGGTGGGGCTGGCTACTCACATGGCGGTGGTGGTGGTTACTCCCATGGCGGTGGTTACTCCAGTGGTGGTGGCGGCGTTCAGAAAGTCGTCATTGTCAAAGTCATCCATAAAGGTTCGCAAAGCGGTGGCTACTCAGGCGACTACTCAGGTGGTTACTCTGACGGTCACAGTGGTGGCTGGAACAGCGGCTGGAACAGCGGCTGGAACAGCGGCTGGTAAGGAGCACGCAAACCCCAACAGCATTCAGTCTAATCAGTTCAAAGTGAGCACCAAAAACTTTGGTTTAGCATTAAGCACGCCTAGAATATAGGGTCAACGTAATGAGTTTGTGGCAGTCGCACTCAAGCAGTTGATATATACTTTTTTAAATCCTTTTTTTTTTTCTTTGTTTGTTGTATTGTATATAAATAAATGTTGTTTTTTAATGATGATTAAATGTAGTTGTTGGACCGGTTTTCTCCGCAACAGCTGTTCTGCAAACTCAGGGTCAAAAGACATTTGAAGACTTTGGTTTGTAAGCACCAAAAGCGCTGAATTTCAAAACACCATAGACCAGGAAATTCAGTAACCAACTCAAAGGGGACATATTCTTTGGTGTTTGTAGACCTTAGATGCTAGTATCGTCGGCCTTTTAATACATACCGATAGCAAACTTAGCATTGAGTTCATATGCATTGCCATTAAAACAGAGTATATCCACTGGTAGCCAATTAATCTGTTTATAAATGGGACCAAGACATTTTCTTTAGCACTATTTAACGCCTTAACAACACAACCGATTTTGGCAAAACATACATCATCCGACAGGAAATCATTTGCAGATGAGCACTATATAATTTTTAATAATAGTTTAAATTAGTAACGTATAGTGGCACGCCCACAACTGTTAAAAGTGGTAACACATACTACCACAATGAAATCACACACTCATGCTTCGCATGACACACGCATGGATTTTGTTAAATTGTTAACGTGCGTGGTTACCAAGTGTAGAATAACATACTACAATTCAATATTACTACGACTTCAACCACTGGATGAACACTTGTTCTTCTAATTACACAAATGTGTTATTCAGCTTACTGTGTTTACTGTTAATCGCCAAGTATCTTCATAAAAAATAAATATTATTTATGAAAAATTGCGAACGACTTGAATAAAGCAAAGTAGTCTAATTATTGTGATATCAAAAAAATCAATGAGGTCTTCTCTGAAAAACCATTATCATGGACCATTATTATGGAGTGATGGCGGTGAATATTTTTCAATTTCATTAAATATCATATTTTTTAAAGTCTTAAGAAAAGAAGAAAACATGGCTTACTGGTTCGTAAAACCCGAGGAAAACCAACAACACGGCGGTTCGCAAAAGGAAAACGTTCCTAAAAAGGTTGAATGCAAGAAGAAAACGACTGCTAGGAAGCCTCGCAAGCCGCGCGGGGCCTAATGATGTATCCCAGTCCACTGAAAAACAACGGCTATCTCAACTTTCTACGTTTATTTATACGCAAGAACCCCGAACTTGACCCGGACATAGCAATAAAACAGGGGACGCGTGCTTGGTGTAAGTTAAGTGGAGAAGGCAAAGAAAAGTACCACAAGATGTGCTGGCCTCTTCGCACAAAAGAACTCCAATAAAATTCGAACAGATATCTTTATCTGCTGGAGCTCCACAGAGCACTACTAAGGCTGGCAGTGCTCGGCGCTAAATATTACATGAAGAAAATGTAATGGTGTTACAAAGTAAAGATGTCTTAATTTCATCAATGGTCCAGTCCCGTCCACTAATTCTAGGATACAGACTGCTGAAATCTGACCTATGGATCTGTGTGCCGTCATTGTGGTGGTCAACTGTGAGCAAACGCCAGGGTACTGAGAATTTTCATTTTAGTTTTATTGTGGCATTTTGAACGGATAATTTCGACATCCACGAATTTTTTGTTTTCATTCTTGAAGGTCCAAAAACTACGGTGAATTTCGATTACCGAAAACTGTTGTAGGTCAATAATCTACGCTTATCTTCTCATGTGCGCCAAACGAACTGTTTCGTATAAATTTTAGGGCAGCTATACCAACAATGTATCTCGAATCACACCAATTATAAACGCCAGCACCACCATTGGATACATCAGAGACAGTAAAGTCCGGGAATAGAATTTGAGTGCGTTCTCTGCAAGCAGAGCAGCATCCGTCGCAAATCGCAAATGAACTACGATATTTAATGGCAGATAGGAGGTCATATCCGGGTATTGAACCTCTGCATCCTTGCAGTTCTGCCAACGACGTCATCACTAGGAATGTTGTGAAAATACAACTGATCTCCGCAAAAGTTAAGTAGTGGTAGCTTGGGTTGGTGTTGGTGTGAAGAAATAATACAACGGCAACAACAACAACAACAACAGGTGATTAAATTTTATCTCAAAATTCAGTGAATTGCCGACTTTTCGACTCTTCGATTTTTCATATGTATTATATTAAATTACAGCTAGTGCCCAACGGTTGAAATTCAACCACAATAGCTACAATACCAAGCAGTTGAATACCATTTATTTGAACCGAAAAACTAATCTTAAATTCGCATTTAAATAAAATTGACACATCATCAAATTAAAGACAGAGTTGATTTCCGATTGAAATGCATTTAATTAAAAAAATATCGACATTTCCATCATGCACTTCACAATGCGGACATTTCGACTCTACCATTGCCACTGTTTTCGCCGTCCATTGTTCACAACGAAGCCGATTTGGCGTTTTCAAGAACTCTTACCGATTTTGATAGTTAGACTCTAATGGCCGATAACATGAAACTTTGGAAAATCATTGGCAACAGCATTACAAGCAGCCAGACAATGTGTTAATGGCAGCTATAAACGCAAATCCTGCCATATATTATATATTATAGTTTTAATCAGTATCTATTAAAACTATAAAAATTTGGGAAATATCCTAACAAACGGAGAACAAAGTGTTAACATGCACTCACGATTTTCGGTGTTGAAGAGAACGTTCATTTAACAGAAACTAATATCGCCCAGTGGTCGAAATTCAGCCGCCCGCATGAATACACTATACAAAAGGTACTACAAAAATCATATATCCGTATTATGTGTAAAAGATTCGGTTTCTAAGACTTTGATTCTTGCCGTCTCCACATTAGAGTTTAAGTCGCAAGTGAACGCATGCGATACAGAATCTGTCATTATCTGTATTTGCGCTTTCCCAAGAACGCGAGTGAAGTCGCAGGCTCAATCACAAATCGCAAGTGACAATGATAACGCAATTCGCAGTGTAGCAAGCAGTTTTTCAATACTTGTTATTAACGTCGAATTTTCTCAACTAGTTACTCTTGCAGTAATATTGGTATATTGACATACAATAACGTAACGCACATCTAGAGAACAATAGCTTACCAACCATATAATTTGCATTTGAATATATTTTCGCTAAGTAAGATAAAAAGGGGTACAAACATCATGTCTCCACACTAATATATACATATATATTGATTGATTAGTTGATTGATTAATTAATTGATTGATTGACTGATTCTTTTAGACTCTCATTTTGCTTTGATGTGACATTTATAGTGACATCAAGTGCGTCCACTTCCACGGTCATCGATTGTTGAGCCCATTGCATTAGCTCGCCGTTGTCAGACATTGTTTGCCAATCAATCCACTTATTGTATGTTGTGTGTCATTTGGCGCTCTATAGTGACCGTCAAATAAATAGACGCAGTCATTGTTGTCAGAGTTAAAAGACCCTTTTTTTACTTTTACAAGCATCGATCAACCTCTAAAGTGTTCACAACTCAATATTGGCCACGGTTTGGCACTCTACTTCACTCGGTGGAGAGCATATTAAGTGTGTCATACGGCTTGTAACATGATGTGGGCATTATAAAAAAAGTCTGGATATGGGGCTGATTATACGAAAACGGGCCACACTGAGCAAGATAAAAAATCACTGTTAAGAATTACAGTACGTTGCAATGGATGAAGGAAGAAGGTTCGACCAGTTTTCTGTAGAAGAGAGAAAATACGACCATGTATAGTAAGGGAGCATGTATATCATAGGGTATTAAAATGTCGACGTACTCGTAGCGTACTGAAGCGTACCCACTCTCCGCACTTCTGTTTGCTCTAAATTTCGCATTTGATCTCTGAGCCTGCCACGCCCATACTTTAAACCACTAGCTGACAATCAGTTGAGTACTTTGAAAGGGTCAGATAGGTCGGCGTTCGTCAGCAATGATCGAAACCAACGAAGCCGCCCTCTTGGTTCGCCCATTTACAAGTTTTCAATTGGTCGACGTATTTTTCCAAAGCGAATATTGCAGCTCATTGAGTTATCTCTCGTTAAATATGTAGTCTGAGTGATTTGATCGGCTTTCAATCGAACAATCAGTCGACGGACGGATCACTGGATCGTACTGGCGAATCTTGAATTGCGCTTTAAACGCGCCACATTCTATTGTCGTAGTGCGCATGCTCTGCCAGTGATTTGTTAAAGCCAGCAATTTAAATGTTTATAGCCCAAAACCCATTCAAAGTAATGGCACTGGCAATAGAGCGACGGTGGTAGTGACAGCTTTTAGCCGCAAACTGCGATGCGAAATCCCCGAGCTCAATTGGTGCGCCCATAAATCTGCTTTAGTGCGACTATGCATAAGCGGAGAATAGCACCCCAAGCCATTGGTGTCAACGCTGCCTGCTACTGTTGCCATCAAGCCACGAGCCAGCGGCTAATGATAGAATGCATCTGAGCGGGGCATCAACATCAAGAAGTTGGCCGCCTCGAAGGCGTACTTTACTCGCATTGAAGGCAGCGGCAAATGTAAAACAACAATTGCAGTTACTTCAACACAAAAAGTGTAGAATATTGAAAGTTCGCACAATGAGCCGCTGCAATGGAACGCCTGCTGAAACGCTGACCGCCCCCACTATGACAATGGCAGCGGTGGCGCGCAGAACGACGACGATGCTGACGACCACGACGACGCTGACGCTGACAATGACAGTTACAAGAGAAAAATGGACGCAGTCGCTGTCGCTGGCGCTGGCGCAGTTGCCAGCTTTAAATATTTGGCAATTATTCTGTATCTGCTTCTTCTTCTTCGTTTTCGTCTTCGCCTTCTTCTGCTGCTTCTGCTGCTGCTTAGTCGATTGCAATACTTTGTTGTTGCAACAAGAATTTCAGTTGCACCAGCGCCTTGTTGACGAGTATAAATACTGGAGAGCTCTCGGAGTCAGAGATTAGTTATCGCCCAGCAACGTGTGAAGCCAACAGCAAAGTCGTATAACTCCAAATCAGTTAAGGAGTAAAGCAGAAATCAAAGAAGCTACACGAAATGCGTACTCTCATCATAATGACGTTGGTGGCGCTGATCGGTCTGTGCGCACTCGCCAAACCACCTGGCATTGGCAACGATTGGAGCAGCGGTTTATCAAGCTGGCCGGGCAAAGGTTCCTCGGCCATTGCCAGCTGGTCAGGGAGCAGTCCTTGGTCAAACAGCGATGGTTGGTCTGCCAAAAGTATTGGTTCTGGCTGGCCATTCAGTGCTGTTGGCGGTTGGTCTACTAAGAGCATTGGCTCTATTTGGCCATCGAATGCTGTTGGCAGTGGTAGTTGGTCATCGGGTGTTCGTGCTTGGCCAGGCAAATTGAGCAGCGGCTGGTCTGGTTCTGGTTCTGGTGTCAGTGCTTCATCCTGGCCTAGTAATGTTGGTGGTGCCTGGAATGTTGGCAGTCGTGATGGTGGACTTGGCGGCTGGTCTGGTGCTGGTGTTGGTGCTGGTATAGGCACGGGCTTGTCTGGTGCATTCACCAATTTGGGCAGTGTTAAGTCTGATTGGAGTGCCGGTGGCGAAAGCGGTTGTTCGAATCCCTGGAATAGCGATACAAAGCGCGGTTGGAGCTGCTAAAAACTTGACAATGACTCTGCTAATAGGGACAATAGTAACGATATACCTGCGGACTTAATCAATTGCGCTTGCTGGAAAATCTGTAGATACAACATAATGGCAAACTTTAATTTTCTCTATTCAATAAAACGATTGTTTTATAACAATAAATATCAATACTGTTACATTGATATAAATTGATTATATGAGAATTGTATGTAACGCTTTGGCGCGAAATATTCTTAACCGATTTTAACAATTTTTCTTTTTTAAACAACACATTTGCGTTATAAATATACTGATATACTTACTTTTTTGATCTCTTCAGTGGAAATCATGTTTTTTAAGATTAAGTATTCGCAAAACCACTGCAATACCAATCACCAAAATCTTCGTTCCTTTTTTTTGTTTATGCTTCACTGCTGATGGATTTTTACGCACAAGAGTATTGTGCTGTTCGTAGTCTTCTTTTTGTATTATATATACTTTGAGAAAATAAATGTAAGCCGGTCAACGATGAGTAAAAGAGCTACTAATAAATATTTCTGCTTCTCCTACGCATTTTGTAGACAGGAAATAAATTTTAAAAGAGTCGTTTTCAATGCATAAAAAAAAGTTTATTGAACACAAAAAGTTTTCTTCTTAAATTATCAAAACTGTTGTTATTGTTTTTGTTGTTATTGAAGTTGTAGTTTTTCTATTATATTGTAGCCTCTCCATGAGATTCATTACAAACGATTACCAAGCGGAATTTTGCCAGGAACCGCCACCAATACCGCCGCCCTCACGTCCAATGGATGAGGTACCTTGCCAAGAAATCGAAGAGCCACGATTGCCCGCAAGCGACTTGCTGCCTTGCCAGTCAACTCCACTACCAACGCCACCACCACGTGAACCACGGCCACCTCCATTGCTGTCTTTCTGCCAACCACTACCAACATTGCCGGTACCGCCTTTTTGCCAACCACCGCTACGCGAGCCATGACCACCGCTGTTGGAACCACTACTCTGCTGCCAAACGCTGCCACTGGCGGGACCACCACCAGCACCATAACTACCAACGCCTCCACCGAAGCCACCGCCACCTTGCTGCCAACCACCTGAGCCGCCAAGTCCGTTTAGTATTCCTGCGGACGCGGCGCCAGCGCCGAACAACACCATCACAAGTACAAGAACGCAAGCACGCATTTCACTACTTCGCGTTTTGTCGATTTACACGTCTAAAGACACGAGGAATTGGTTTGATGTGATTTGATCTTGTGGATCGTCTGCTAGCTTCACTCGCGGCTGTTCAGATCTGCGGGATCAGCAGCAGATGCGCCGTTTATATACGCCAAACTGAACGGAACTAAACTGAAGCGGCCTCTGTTGATTTGGGAAAGCCACGTCACTAATTTTCCTTCTTTCTGCCAATGAACCATAAGCTGGCTGACTGGCCGAAGAGCATGGGGGGCGCAAATTAGAATGGCAAAAATCATATCATTCGGTAATTAAGTTTTTGTTTCAGATTTTCAGAACTCGAGAGTCATTAATAATGTGCACGAATAGCGCACAAAACAATTCATTAGAAAATTGAAGTGCTTAGTGGGCGAGCGCATCAACAACGCCAACCTCAAGTCGAGCAGTGAGCTGAGAAGGCTCCATAGAAGGTTGAGAGGTATGACACGCAACGCACGCTCACAGAAACACACAGAAAGGCATGCATTCGACCAATGTATTTGCAAATATTATAACACTCAACGTAAACGTACTGCTTATTCCCACTGCACTGGCCCACATTCACAGTACGCATCCGCAATGTATTGCGCGTGTGCGAAAAGCGCAAAACTCTGATGCATCATTATCTCGTTCGTTCAAAAAATAAAAATAATAATAATTATAATAAATTAAAGTTGAAAAAAGAAAATAATTATTTGAAAACGCTCATGTGGCAGCCAGCGGTGTTGCTTAAATAACTCTATGCGCCGCCACGCGCTTCAATGTCAAATGTCATTGTGAGAGAACCTTCTTCAAATGCAATACTCAAGCTACAGTGCTATAAACAACATCATAAATATCATAAAAACAATTAATATAGTCGTCGTTGTCGTTGTTTGGTTTTAAGTCGACGTTGAAGTCTTTAACTCGGAATGCATTTGATGTGCGCTTTATGTGCCAACACTTGTTGCACACTTAAGACAAAATGATGTTCATGCTAATGCTCTTGTTAACGATTCTGACAATGATGATGATGATGACGTTGCTGCTGTTGATGACCAGATGTTATTGTTCGCTTTTAGCCATGAGTAAAAGGCTAGCAAAGCCATTCATTCGAATGAATGCTCAAATGCTCAGCAACACGGTCCACAATCATTAGAAATTAATTGCGATTCTGATAGCATTTTAATTGTATGCACCATACTTCATTTAAGTTTATGTGAATATTAATAAAGAATCATAAAAAAAAGAATAGAAACATTTTAGTAGCGTTGTGCAGCGTGTGAGAAAGTGTTGCGCTTCTCGCTTTACTCTCAAAGTCAAAACGCTGAATTTTTGAATCTGAATATGTAAATAAGTATTTTCTACACAAAGCGCTCAACAATTATTTTTTAATAAGTCGTTTCATCGATTTTTTTCATTTTTTTTTCTTTCGATTTAATTGCTTCGCTCGCAACAAGTAAAGAGTACAGAAAAAAATCTTGGCTAGAATGCTCGTCAATCAATGTCATTAAAAAGCGTCATTTTGTAACTCTTTTTGTTGTTGTTATTATTATTGTTGTTGTATTATTTCATTTTATTTTTGTACACAAAAAATAAGAAATTTGATTACAAATATTTAGCAAAGCAGAGTTTTGCTTAATTTTTTCTTAATATCCATCGGTTTACCACCAGCCACTGCTACTAGACCAGCCATTGTTCCAGCCACCACTGCTGCCACTCCAACCACTGCTTGGCCAAGCACTACTCCAACCGCCACCACCGCCACTGCCACTGCCACCACCAATACGTATCACTTTGATTATCTTCGGTGTTGACCAGCCACCGCCATTCCAACCATCGCCACCACTAGACCAACCGCCACCCCAACCACCCCAGCCGGAGGAGCGACCACTCCAACCGGAACGTATGATGCCCGCCGACGACACAGTGAGCAATGCATAGAGCACAATGAATATCTTCATATCGGTACGGGATGTACACTCGTTTTTATAGGCAACTCCTTGCAGGTATCCTTTCTTCTTTATGCGTGAGTGGGTACACTGCTCAAGCCACTTGTGCGTGAATGAATGCCTCTGAACTCTGCGTACAGCGGTATTTATTTGGAAAGAGTACGCCAGGCAGATGCTTCAAGCGCGACTCTCGTAAAAAGTATGACAGACGTGTGGTCAGTTGAACTGACACTAGAGTAGACAGGCTGTATGAGACGGTCGGTCGGTCGGTCCGTCAATAAAGAGAGCTACATTGTAGATTGAGCAAAAGTAATGCCGCAGAACGTAATGACTGCAATTTATTAAGCTAGTTTAAGTAATTTTTGACCAGGGTCAACTGCTTTACATCTCTTCATATTTTACGATTGTCATATGAACGAAATCGCATCTGCAAAATCACAACAACAACAGTAATGATAATAACAATAATAACAACAACGGAGACAACAACGAATGTGGCGCTGACGATGGCGTTGACATTGACGAGTTACCACATTTTAACAGAAAACCGTTAAGATTGAACGGATAATTACTAGCCATGGCGTTCAGTAGCCTGACTAAATATGCGATTGATTCGAATTGATCCCAACGTGTTTTAACTGTTCCCAGCTCACAAATCCGCTCAATTATAGACAACTTATTCTATTTCAATTTACCTCAACTAATGCCATCCCATCTCAAATCCTCTTAACACGAACTTAACTCACTTCTTAAATCTCCTCTCACCGTAACTTTTTCCACTTAAAGTGTTCTCAGGTCAACTAGCCTCAGCTTCTCTCGAGTTCACTTACCACACAATGACTGCTTCTAACTAACTTCCCCACGACTTACCTCAACTCAGTTGAGCCCAGCTCATTGCACCAAAAATACATATCATATATCATATCATATCAAAAAGAACTCTTCTCATCTCAAGTAGCCTCAACTCAACTCATCCAATGTCAGATTAGATTGACGACAGTATCTTGTCAACCCACTTTCGATAACTATAGAAAACTTTGCTTTTGTGTAGTTCGAACCCATGACCACAGGGGTGCAGATTTAGTGCAATTACCCAAAGCTACCGAGGGAGGCTGGAGATTCTAGCGAGATTGAGCCTATTTAAAATTGCCACAACTCCCGTCAACGTAGCTCACCTCACCTTACCATAACTATTTGAACTTCATTCAACTCACCTGAACTCAAGTGCATCTTGGCATGCAACGTAGACACTCTTGATGCATCACTTCCCGCTTTTATTTGCGACGGAATGAGCGTTGACCACTTTGATTAGCTGTGAACTGCAGCCACAAATGCTCAAATAATAAAAAAAAAAATTTTTTACAAAAAAACCCAGAACCACACAACATACAAGATTCGAATAGCCCATAAAGAGCAGAAGCTCTAAAAGTCAGTGACTCATTTGTCAATTCAACTTTTTTTTCGAGCAAGCGGCTAACAACCGCCGGACAACCACCGTATGCGTCGACTCAAACTGCAAAAGCGTATGTTTTGAAGTCTTTGAAAAAACGTAAACAGCAAGGCATCATTATAATTATTCTAGTAGCTCTTGTTGTTGTTGTTGATGGTATTGGTGATGATGGTGTTAATACGACCGTTGATGGCTCCTTTTTTAAAGCGCAATAAATAAAATTTTAATTAAGGTTTTGTAGGTAATCTGAGCTAAGACATACGTCACTCCATTCCACTCCACTCCACTTCTACCCACTTCACGCATTTTTAAGTTGCTAATACATTACGATAATCCGTATAGAAGACTAAGACTATAAGACTCGTATGGACAGAAAGGAGGTTTCGGTATATTTATTATTAAATCTAATTAGTTAACAACAAAAAATAGATAATACATAAACCTAAAGTTTTATAGTTGGCAGAGAAGAAACGAAAACAAACGAAGATATATACTCGTAGCTGACTTATTTACAGTCCAACGCTCTTAGAGTCGCGCGGAAACCGTTTTCGGTTTCTTTGCATTCTAGCAAACACCGCATTTCGCATGTTTTCCAGCATGGGTAGCTGTTGTATTTTTGCCGTAAGGCGCCTCACCGTTCACATCTAAGAAGTAGTTGCCACGTAAATCATGAGGCACAGCATAACCCATGGGTACTTCTTTGCCGGGGCACTTCAATGAGCGCAAACGTGTCAGCGAGCTGCAACGCTTGGCAAGAAAATTTCGCTCATTGCCAGGATAAACAGTCTCGACGTAGTAGTTCCAAGCACGTTCATGCGCACACGTCACAGCAACGCAGCCCGTTGGTAGGGGATCCAAACCACCTGGATAGAAATCAATGTCGCCGAGGGGAGCGCGTTTGCCCAAAACGCCAGGATTACTGTGTATGACATCAATGAAATCAGCATCGCCACGCAGCAAGCCCGACAGAGCTTCACCCTCGTTGAAGCACGGCTTGGCCGGATCGAGGCCAGTGATGCGCGGTATTGTCTTGCCCGTCATGTAGTTGAAATAACGGCCAGCGGCGCCGACAATATGCGCACCCAAACTATGTCCAATCAGATGGATATTTTCTACGGGCACCACGTCAATTAACTTGACCAGACCCTTGGCGATATTCTCACCGATCTCCTCGGTATTCAGTGCCGACCATGTGTAGAGCGTGTCCACGAAACTGGCAGCGTCGACAGCCTGTTCATTCAGAAAAGTTAATGTACTCGTACTCGTGTTTATAACTACTACAAACAACGTATGCCTCTAAACTAGTTTAACGCGTTTCTACTCACCACAAAGTTGACATCGCCGCGGCAGTTGTAAGCCTTCGCAAGTTCATCGATAAGCTCTGTGTCATTGATCGTCGTCGTCCAGCCGGTGGCCAAGATGACAACTTTCCTCTTTGCGTCAAACTCGGGACTTTTCCATATCTGCTCGGCCTTCAGTAGCGGATAACTGTACTTGTTGCAGGCGGTGCGCAACTGAAAATACATGGCGCTAATTTTTGGAGTGATTTTCGGCGTAATCGCTTTGCTGGCCAACGCGGATGAACCTGTAAACAAGCAACAAAAGTCACAAGAGCCCTATCCGCTGACGCCCACAATTGACTGCATACTCACATATGGTATTGATGGAGCTGGAGATAAATTCTAGCGGATAGCCGGCAATCAATTGTTTGCCGGACTCAAAGAAGCCCTTTGGTGTTGGTAGCAAATTTGTGGCATCCGTAACGAGCCCCATGCCCACATTGCTGGCCGATGTCAACACTTCGCCGACGCCAAAATTTACCGCCTGCGTTGGTTGTGCGACAAGACAGACTAGCGCCAACCCAAACAATTTCGCTTGATACATTTTGCATAAACCAGACGCTGTCATTTATTTACTCCTTATTGAAAGTGTGAAATAAAATCGCTTCTTTTTTAGGTCCTCGTTGCTTCCGGCGCTCGTTGCCTGATGTGTACTGAATGAAACACAATGAATCCCGAGGCTTTTATAGAGATGGCGACAATCGTTCGATCGCCCGATCGAATGTACGAATAAACACACAAATGAGCCCAACTCGATTGATTGCATTGTGTCGGTTTGTTAGCTGTGCTGATTTGTTTCTTATCAGCACAGCTAACAGGCCGCCTAATTAGGTTTTATTACAATTTCTCCCAAGCAGCTCGCATAGTAGCTAGCCTTCGGCACTGACTTCTCTACCCAATGGCTGTAAAATTTATGCGAATAGAGCGGATCCAGTTTCCTGTTTAAGATGCAGCACAAATAACTAGTTCTAAGTGCAACTGCACACAATTGAATTCAATCTAGAGTAGGCTCTAAGCTACTTTAAAGCTACTTTAGTCACACGCTAGCTGCTCAGCTCAGCTCGTCGCTTTGAATTCAAAGTCAAGATCGTTTTCGCTTTCGGACACGCCATCGCAATACAAATGAACATTTGAGCCCAAAACATCAACGAGCGGGAAACGCAATTGGCATACAAATTCCAACTGTGATTCAGCTCAGAGTTTAACCTGAAGCTCAGGTTAACATATATACAGGGTGTGCTATATTAGGTGGCACCATTTATTTAAAAAAAAGTTATGAAAGAAACACTGTTTTTGCACTCTAAGTGAGTGGTCATTTAATTTGGTTTAAGATTGATGTTGATTACATCACATTTTAGCGTGATGTGCTGGATTTTCAGCATTTTCCATTGTATTTTCCAATGTTGGCCTAGCTTGTTAATGTAAGCCGTCGATTTCAAGTAGACCCAGCGCAAATAGTGCAACACCACCAAATCAGGCGATCCCGGTAGGAGTACTCATGTGTCCCACTGTTACAGCCAATTTGGTCAGAATCTATTGGAGCGATTAAGTTGTGTAAGATATCAAATGAGTACGGTATTGCTGGAAAACCTAAAAGAAGTCTATGGTCTCAACCTAAAGTGGTAATTCATACTAAAAAGGGAAAATTTGCAGCATTTCTAACTTAGAAGTTTTATAAGTACATAGGAGAAAAAACAGAGAAAGGATGTACCGCATCAATTCGCATTTGGCTGTCCCTTTTCTTATATCAAAGGACCGGGGAACAATGTTTTCAATAAATCTATTGTAGCAGGAGCTGGTTGAGGTGATGCGTCGTCTTGTTGAAACCAGAATACTAGCTTGTATGTTTGGAGACGTGCATGGCGATTGACTGTTCAAAACATGGATTGGACCAGTAGCGCAACAATCAAGTTCGTAATGTAGTGCTTGCTTTACCTCCTCGTGGTGGTCCCTGGGCAACTCCGTGTATAAATCCTTATACATATAGGCCAAAATTGCAAGTGCGAGATTGTCTAGGGTCTTATGCCTAGACTAGGTAACATGGGCCAGCAACCCGCGTTACCGAAACCAACCGCTACGGAAACAGACACAATGCCTCAGATAAGGACATATAACATGTTGACGACCTTTGGCTATCGTACCCGGACTAAGATTGGTTTCTGGAATGTGAAAACGCTCCTTGACTCTCAGAGTGAAGGACCTCAGAATGCCAGATTCCTTCAATTATAGGATGAGTTTATGCGATATAAACTGGACATATTGGGAGTAAGCGAGATAAAATGGTTAGATGCGGGTGAGTACCAATCTCCAACTCGTAACACTGTATTACTCTACTCCGGAAAGCCAACTGGCAGCCCTCGTGGATATGGAGTTGGACTGCTTTTAACACCTACAGCACGCAGAGCCCTAATCTCATGGCAGCCGTACGGTGATAGGATTTTAACGGCCAGATTCCGGACGAGAGTACGTCGCGTCACCATTATACTGTGCTACGCCCCCCACGGATGGTTCGTTTGAGGAAGACAAGGAGACCTATTACAATCAGTTGGGAGCAATTTATAATGCAACACCCAACGGCGACATTATCATTGTTATGGGGGACCTTAATGCCAAGGTAGGCAGCGACAACGAAGGGCTCAAACAAGTTATGGGACTGCACGGATTAGGCAACTGCAATGACAACGGCGAAAGATTTGTTGACTTTTGCAATGCAAACCGTCTTGTCATAGGTGGCACCATGTTTGAGCACAAGGCCTGCCATAAAATCAGTTGGGTGTCAACTCACAAGCAAGCAACCTCCGACCAAATCGACCATTTGGCCATCAGTCGCCGTTTTAGAAGTAGTCTTCTAGGCGTCCGAAACAGACGAGGAGCACACTTGGGGCTGGTACGAGATCACCATTTTATGATAGGTACTGTACAATTACGCACTGCTGCCGTTCGAAGATCTAACAACACAAGAATACTCAGGTTCAACACAAACCGACTGAGAGTTCCCACAGTACGCCAAGAACTAAGGGAACATCTCTCACGTGGAGTACAAACAATCAGCAGCTCACTGCCCGCCACCATCCAAGACCATTGTTGTGCTGCGAAAGCTGTTTTCGTATCAGGTGGTGAAAGGATTGTCGGTCGATCGCAGGGAAGCCATAGGGCGTGGCTTTCCGAGGATACCTGGAGAAGGATCAACGAACGAAAACAGATAAGGGCTCGAATTGCAGCAGCTCTAGCAGCGGGGAGGATCGAGCTAGAGTCCCTATATCGCATGAAGATGAGAGAAGTGCAGCGTAGCGTGAGACGTGACAAACGCAATCACATTAATGAGCTGGCCACTCAAGCAGAAGAAGCAGCAGCGAGGTGCGACAACAGAACCGTTTACAGAATCACCAAAGAGCATAAAGTTGCTCGAAGGTGGCCGAAGCTCTACCCAACACCCAGTGAAAGGCTTAGAATGGTCTTTGCTAATATCGGATGAGGATCAACTGAACAGATGGAAAGAGCATTTTGCTTCGATTCTTAACCGAGTATTCGCCAGCAATATGCACCCAAGTCAGACTGAAGTGTCCGTAGAAAGAAATTCCCAAATTCATAACACTGAAAGCACTGAAAACCAATAAGGCGGTAGGACTTGACGGCATACCTGCGGAGCTATCTCGAGCTGCGCCCTCGGCATCAGCCGAGCTACTGTTCCCACTTGTCGGGAGAACATGGGCAGCCGAAAGTTTTCCGGACGAGTGGAAGAAGGGAATGATGGTCAAGCTCCCTAAAAAAGGCAATCTAATGCAGTGCGACAACTGGATAGGTGTCTGTGTGCTTCCTGCTGTGGCCAAGATAATAGCTAAAATCATCCTGGAGAGAATAAAAGAACACCTCGAAGACATACTCGACGCCGAACAAGCAGATTTCCGCTCCGTATCTCCCTGTGT
This sequence comes from Cacoxenus indagator, assembly GCA_035041755.1. NCBI lineage: Eukaryota > Metazoa > Arthropoda > Insecta > Diptera > Drosophilidae > Cacoxenus > Cacoxenus indagator. The sequence goes on from JAWNKX010000082.1 coordinate 153,182, forward strand.
CGACCACATCAACACCTTGCGGATCATCATCGATCAGTGTGTTGAGTATCGATCACCACTCCACCTGCTGTTCATCGATTTTGAAAAGGCGTTTGACAGTGTCAACCGGGAATTTATCTAGCGTGCCTTGCGTAGGAGAGGCATTCCCAACAAATTAATAGCAATTATTAAAGCTACATATGATGGGTCCACATGTCACGTCTTACATAGAGGAAGGTTATCTGAGGAATTCGAAGTCCAAAGTGGGGTTCGGCAAGGCTGCATACTTTCACCAATACTGTTTCTATTGGTGATTAGTGATGTGCTGAATGCGGCCTTGTCAACAGGAAATGGAGGAATTCGATGGACTCTTACATCTGAACTTAAATACCTTGACTACGCTGTATGCCTTCTGTCTCACAGAATAATGGACCTTCACCAAATGACAGCAAATATGGAGAGGGAAGCAGGCGTCGTTGGGCTGAAAATTAATTCGGCAAAACAAAAATTATCAGCCTAAGACAAAACCCATCAAGTCATATATGTATTGCTGGACAGATGGTTGAGAGAGTAGATAGTTCCGTTCCAACGTTGTTCCGTTCCAACGTTGTATCCGTGCTACTATATGGATGTTGTATCTGGACGGTAAACATCACTATCACGGGGAAGCTGCAAACGTTTGTCAACACCTGCCTACGCTACATCTTAAGGATATTCTGGCCAAGCCGTATCTCTAACGAACAGCTTTATCAGAGAACGAACCACGAACCTATAGGCACAACCATACGACGACGAAAGTGGCAGTGGATTGGTCACACACTCCGAAAGTGTGATATGTCCATAGCAAACCAAGCGATGCAATGGAACCCGCTTACTCAGAATGGCAATATACGTGGCGGTCCTAGGAGTACGTGGCGCAGAACAGTTGAAAAGGAAGCACGGCAACTGGGAAAAAGTTGGGGGGAGCTGAGGCACATTTCTAGAAACCGCACTCGATGGCGCGTAGGCATTGTAGAGGCCCTAGGACCCACAAGGGGATATAGGACATAGTTACTTAGCTGTATGACAACGATATTTTTATCAGATCGTCTTGGTCGTTGTCGTGCAAACGCTTATTGTGTGCTATGACGGCGCACTTTTCAAATTTTCCATTTTTTTCTCCACGTAAGCTGAGTTTTCAAAAAAATCTATATCTTGTCAAAGATATAGTGTTGCCAGATGGGTCGAGGAAAGTAATTTCAACAAAGGTTTAATCGTATGTTTTCGCAAACAACTTTACACTTAAGCCTCATATTCATTATATGTTTTGACAGTTTTGTGTGAAAAAGGCCAATTGATTCTACGAGGTAGTTTTTGATTGGTGCCCTTTGAAATATTTTCAAGCCAGAAAAAACTAAAACTCTACTGGTTTGCAAAATTTCGATCCGACAATTTTTATGTCGAAAACGCACCATGTTCTGCAAGGCCGGTTGAAGCTGATAAATACACAAAAAGGCATTAGTTGATGCAAATCAGCGAATAACAACACTTGAGATCGGTGAGAGGTTATATTTATCAAATTCAACTGTTTATTACCAGTTGAAAATGGTAGGGTTACCCTTGAAGGCGATATATGGGTACCCCAACTTCTCACGCAGAGAAATTTGTGTCGTCGCTTTTATGTCTGGTGATTCGCTACTCAAACGTCACCAACATGATCAATTACTGGGGACGACAAATGTGTTGTATATAACCAAGCTAAACGCAAGAGATCAAGGAGCAACAAGGATTACTGGGCTCATAGCATTTCGAAAGCCAATATCCATCAAAAAGAGGTGATGCTGTCTGTTTGGTGGGATTGCAAAGTAGGCGATTTATTTTTTTATTTTATTTTTTTTTGAGGGAGGCTTTAACCGAATAACACAACAAATAATTAGAAAATCTACTATCATCAGCTGAACAGACATGTATGTACTTTAACAGAAAAATCAAGTATTAATCAACAGAAAAGGTAATGCGAGATCTCATCAGTTTGGTCACTCTCCAGATCTGGCAACTTCGGGTTACTATCTGTTCTGCTCGCTGCAAAATTTTTTAGACGGTACAACCTTTACTTCAAATGATGTGATCAAAAATCACCTGGATCAGTTCTTTGTCAGCGAAGATCAAATATTTTATGAGCGTGGAATCATGCTACTGCCAGAAGCATGACAAAATGGATTGGACCAGAATGGCCAATATATCATTTCATAAAATATATATTCATTATACGAAAATTGTTTTTCATTTTCATAAGAAAAACGAAATTACAATCCGAACAACCCAATACTTGTTTTTCACTCTACTTACTGATGTCACTTACTTTCTAGCCATTATTGTGTCGGGGAGATTCTATCGAACTCTCTCGGTCATAATGCGCTCCGCCCTCCAAATCGTCAACAACTGGTGCACCAGAGAGAACCTCTGCATTAACCCACAGAAGGTTGTATTGGTACCCTTTTTAAAAAGATACAAACTGGACATTGGTCCAGTTCGGTTGAACGGTACTGCAATTGAACTATCCAATGAGGTCAAATATCTGGGGGTAACTCTGGATAAACGTCTAAACTGGAATGCTCATCTTAAAACAGTACTCAACAAAGTCACCAGAGCCATGTGGGCTTGTAGACGGTTATATTGTAGAGCATGGGGTCTATCTCCAAAACTGATCTACTGGTTATACACCATAGTAGTCAGACCCGTCGTCACCTATGCGGCTATCGTATGGTGGCCCAAGATGCTTCAGGCAACAGCCATCCGGCAATGCGACAAGCTCCAGCGGCTTACGTGCCTCGCTATGGACGTGGCCATGCGAAACTGCCCGACGGCTGCCATGGAGACGATCATTAGACTCACTCCCTTACATATTTTTATTAGAAGATCAGCCCCAACCGGTGCTCTGAGCATTCAAATAAAATCTGGCTTGCCTTTCAAAGGCACTAGTCACTCGAGAATACTTAGCGTAATCCCTGGGATCTCAATCTGTACCAGAACAGATCATATCACCACTGAATTGCGCTTCGGCCGGCTCTTCACGGCTCTCCTCACAAACAGAGCTGACTGGGAATTCGCTAACGCGGGCCTTAGGCCCAGTGGCAAGACATGGTTCACTGATGGTTCTAGAATGGAAACGGATACCGGAGCCGGGATTTTCGGACCAAATACAAGGATCTCCAGTGCCACGGGCAAATGGCCCACTGTATTCCAAACGAAGATCCACGCCATAGACAAATGTGTGCGCAACCTCCTGGTAAAGGGACCAAGAGGACAAAATATATCTATCTTTTCAGATAGTCAAGCGGCGATCACGGCACTTACATCTTTGAAATTTCCTGTTTTTATTCCCTCCAGATACTGTCGCAACACAATAGCGTCACGTTGTGCTGGGTACCTGATCACCAAGGCGTGGCGAGAACTGAGTCCTCCTCCAGATTCATCGGCCCTGAACCCTATATCGGTATTAGGTGGGCAACGGCCAAGTCATTTATCGAGGAATGGTTCAAAGTTGTCACCTCAGACCTTTGGCCACGCAGGGGGGGCCTCCGTCAATTCAAACAGCTCATCTGCCCCGGAAACATCCCTCCAAATTTAGATCTTGGTAGATCAGACCTAAGACTGCTTGTTGGGTACTTAACCGGTCACCACCGCCTAGATTATCATCGACACAAACTGGTTTGTCGTCCTCCCCATGGTGTAGACTCTGCTTAGAAGATGCAGAAACTAGTCTTCACCTCCTTTGTGAGTGTCCGGCATTGGCTAAACTTCGTCTAGACTTCTTTCCAACACTCTGTGTCACCTGTTCTAATCATCAACTCTTCGACAAAGAGCCTTCTAGCCTTTATCAAAAATGCAGAGGCTCTATTGTCTTAACCAGGGTATAGGGTACAAAAGATCTACTCTGGTCGCAGTGCCCGCTTCCCTCGATAGGAATATCCCCTAACTGGTTGTGGATCCTCGAACCCCTCAATCTTTAACATGCCTAGGCCTTGTGTCGCGGGATCCAGGCCTGCTGAAACGATGCGGAATGGGAGGGAGTTAGGGTGGTGAGACGGCTGAGAAGACCGCACACTGTCGACCTCCCTATTAGATCCTTTTAATAGTATTATTAAATCATTTCCTTACTTACTAATTTAAATTGTTTTTTGTTAAATTATGTATATATAGTTTAATATAAGTTGTTCTTATAATAACCGAAAAATTGAATATTATGGAAAAAAAACTTTGAAGAAGAAGAAGAATTGTACCAGATTGGGTAACTTTTTGAGTATATTATGCCAGAGACTCAACAAAATAAAGCTTCCTGGTGGCCTGTCAAGTGCTTCAATTTCTTTCATTTTTTTGTACTGTGTTATTCATCAGTTCCATGTAATGCCACGGAGCATTACTTCTTATAAGGTTTTGCCAGAAAATTTCTGGCCATATCATCCTTAGACACGAAGGCATGCCAATCATCAATTTGTATAGCTAATTTTTTTATTATTATTTATTTATTTATTATTATTATTTTTTTTGCGTAACATACAATCACCTAGATTGCAGAATGACCTGGGCTCATCATATCAAAAGAATTCACTCTAAATGTAACACCAAAATAAAACAACTCAACTTAATTGGCTACTCAGGGAAAAAAGCAAACTACATCTCAGCAGAAAAGTGCTTCTTTATAAATCAATTATAACCCCTATGTGGTCATACGAAATACAAGTATGGGGTATGGGGTACTGCTGCTGCCTCTCATATAAGAAAAATTCAGGTGATGCAAAACAAAACCTTAGGTGTGATAACTGGTGCCCCCTGGTATATCCGCAACAGATGTCTTCACAGAGACATAAATGTTAATTTTTTGGGTGATCAATTAAATTGCCATAGCAGTAAATATAATGACAGACTGTCTATGCACCCAAATCCACTTGCTAAACCTCTAGCAACTCATCGCCCGAGGAAATGACTGAAAAGGCTTACAAGCTTAAGGAACGTTCCATGTAACATTAATGTTATTAAATTTATATTGTTATACTTGTTATTTATATTGTTATATTTGTTGTTTTCATTGTTATACTGTTATTATTATATATTCATCGACTTTGTCATTATTTAAATCTTGTCATTGTAATGGTTATTGAGTAACAATGTGTAGCATTTAGCAAGCTGACTATTTTTAGTACGTAAGCTTGAAATAAATGAAATATTTTTATTTAAAAAAAAATATATAAAAAAACACAATCACTTAACAGTTGTATAAAAAATCAATTTGTTAATAACTATTCGATGCCGCGTATGCAGTGCCGCATTGAGTAAAATTTCTTTGGTATTACTTGTACTTGTTAACAAATCGCGAAGCGTTCCTCAACTGGGAACGCAAGGTGCGGCGTTACTAAACCAAACGAACGCCAGCAGCGTTTTGTCGAATGCACCACTCCACATTGGCATAATTACAATTCAATCTTTGGAGTTATGCAGTCGGCAGCACCCAATTGGGGCAACACCAAAACACCAACACCGCCCACATCATCGCCCGGCGCTGCTGCCAACACAAGGCAAATATTTGAGGTACGATTATAGTTTTGGAAAATTTGTATATATATTCGTAGATAGCCAAGCCAGCGCAAAATTAGCCAACCAAATCGAGCTGCATAACAACAACAACAAATTAGCAACAAATTGCCGATCAAAATTAATCGTGTTGTTTTGTGGTTGTTTGTTGTTTGTTGTTTCTTGTGATGGTTGTTGTGGTTTTTTCGTGGGTGTACAACAACAACTTTTGCAATTTGAGTTATTGTTGTTGTTGTTGTTTTTATTCAGTTATTACACACAATATTTTCTATGATTTATTTTTATTTATTGTATATATTTTGGTGTTTTTGCTGTTAGTGGACCATTGGACCACACACATTCACTCACTCATATCATTGAGCACACGCTTTCCACTGCGTGCATCTAAAGATGAAGCCGCCTTCAACTTAAAGTTGTTGTTGTGAACTGCCTTGCTTTTCTTAACACTAACCGTATTCTCCTCGCTAAATAGCGAAACCAAAAAGTTGACTGAGCACTGAGACATCCACAAATTGAAGAGCTTACGTCGTTGGTGACTGCGTAGTTTTTAGTTGTTGTTGTTATTGTTTAATATTATTATTTGCTGTTGTTGTTATTATCGGTTGATGTAATCTTACATATATATACATAAGTACTTATGAACAAGTGCACAGTTACGGTTGTACAAACACACACTCAGGCTTAGCGATAGATACTTTTGTATCTATGTACGTTTGATGGCTGAGTTGCGATTTTAATTTTAGCTGCCATAATCGTTCACTTCATTTCTGTGCTGCTTTAAATTGCATTTGCGTTAGTAATGTTATTATTATTATTGTTGTTGTTGTCGTTGTTATTATTAACGCGTTACGAATGCGCCTACAAAAGTGTCTAATACCAATTGCGCCATAAACGTGACAACGTCTTCGATTCCAGCACTTTTTTGTTATTATTGTTATTATTGTTATTATTATTATTATTATTATTATTATTATTATTATTATTATTATTATTATTATTATTATTAATATTATTATTATTATTATTATTAATATTATTATTATTATTATTATTATTATTATTATTATTATTATTATTATTATTATTATTATTATTAATATTATTATTATTATTATTATTAATATTATTATTATTATTATTATTATTATTATTATTATTATTATTATTATTATTGATTATTATTATTATTATTATTATTATTATTATTATTATTATTATTATTATTATTATTATTATTATTATTATTATTATTATTATTATTATTATTATTGTTATTATTATTATTATTATTATTGTTATTATTATTATTATTATTATTATTATTATTATTATTATTATTATTATTATTATTATTATTATTATTACTATTATTATTATTATTATTATTATTAAACAAAAATTTTATTTGGCTGCCTAAAAATAATAACAAAGCTTTTCTATCTAGATTATATTTATTAAGCACCATACCGGGCTCCTTGTGCTTTGTAATGTGGTTTGACCAATTATTTATAACTATTACAAATAGTATACATTAATTATTTGTCAAGTTTAGGATTATTTACATTTAATTTCGAAGATCAGATCCGCGTCTTCTCCGTTCGTGGTATCGGCTGGTTTTTAGGGCAATCTGGTCCTCGACAACAGGTATGTCTAGGTCTCGGTGCAGTGTTGTGTTTTTGAAGTACCAGTGACAACCAGTCATTAAAAAGCTTTTCTATGCTAGAACAAGAGTCTTGAATGCATATAGATAATAAACACAGATTATACAATATTGTTACTTATTGGTGCGAAACATCTTTGGTTTCAGTAGGGTAAAATTTTGCATAGCGTAACGCTCACATGCCATCAAACATCGTCATTTCCTCGCATACAAAGGCACACGAAGTCGTTCGGATCGCTTCCTACATTTTGTTTATTATTATTAAGTCATGAAACTTGTAATAGAGTGTAGAAAATAAAATTTGGAAAGACAGAACTCTTAACATTATCATAGGCAGCAGGCTCAAAGATCAAATTGAAATTGTTCTTAGAACAACGCCTATTATTTTTTGTCGTAACGAGCGGAAATTTCTTCAAAACATTAGAAATCTATACAGTATATACACGTCTATATCTATATATATAAACATCTATATATATAAACATCTGTCTCTCTGAAGCCTATAGACAATGACACCGTTTGTCAGAACACCATAAAAATTGGATGTCATTATGGAGAATGTTTGTATATGAAGTTTGATGCGATAGTCTCCAGGGAAAGACGGAAAAATGCATTCAATTTTTTTGAATGAAATTATATGAGAATATGAACGTTTCACTATTGCTTCTTCAGTTTGCCGTTGATATGTATGTCAAATTCGAAATCGAAAGTCTATCAAACAATAAAAAAAAGTTTAACTCAAATCGAAAGTTTAGTACATTATTGTTGGTGATAATATTTGTGGTGCTTTAAATACAATAAAATCAATTTAGTGTGTTCAATGTTTCCGAACAGCGACGGGGCCCTTGTTAGTAATACATAAATGTTATGTTCGTTTGTTCAAAATGGCAAATCTCTGAATGTTCTTTACCGATTTTTTTAACATTTTGTAACAATATAGTCCTGGTTCTCCTGCGTGTTTTTAAGTAGGTAAAAACAAAATAATAATAAAAAAATAATTAATCAATAATTAATATTAAACTCTTAAGGCGTTACTCAGTGGGTAGGTACTTCTCACATGAATAGTTTGCTATACTAGCTCGAGTAGGAACCTCATCGACATTTCTTACTAAGAAAATCAGCTGTTTGTGGTTATCGAGTATTGAAAAAATTTTACTTAAAATTTCGAGACGGGATTTCGAAGCACGATTGAAGCTAAAACCCTTCTATCAGATCAGCGTAATATTAATTTAACAAAGTTCTTATGGAAAAAAAATTTGTTTTTAGATTAAAATGCTCTGTGTTTTGTTTCCATAATTACTACCTTGTTGAGTACTGAGGCTCATGCGTTGATGTAGGTTACCATTTCAATTTAACCAGACTGAGCCACACCAACGCTGCGCCGGGACGCATGTATAGATCAGACATACTTATTACCTGATAACAAAGGGTGTACCACAATTAACCCAAGAATTGATTTTGTTACCATTCTGGCAGTATAAATGCAGCATTACATGTAGAATTATAAACATTATGAAAGTCTCGCGACTGCAGTTCGATGAAGCACATTTTCACCTTGATGGCATGTTCATCGTCAAAATTGTCGCATTTGCAGTTTAGATAACCCACATGTCGGACATCCTCAATGTGTCACTGTTTGGTGCGCGTTTTGGGTAAGAGACATAATTGGACCATACTCTTTCGAAAATAAAGCTGGTCACGGAAAATATCAACAAAATACTCGTAGTGCGTATGTAGCAACAAAGCCGTGGAAGCTCCTTGCCCTATATCTTAATCCATACATTACACTGTCCAGTGTACTTTACGATTCATTAGAAAAAAACAGTTTGAAGAAAATAACTGTGTTTTTTATTTAATTCAAATGTTTCGTTAATTTTGTGGCACCCTCTACAAGTGTGCATAGCTGGCACACCCAGGGCGGAAAGGTATAAAATGAAATGCGAGTGTGAAGAGTATTATAAATTTAACTCAGCTGAAGGTGGAATGACTTTAAATTTTCGCTTTTTTTTTTAAACTTTTTTTTATTTAATTAAATTTTTTTTTTATTTTAATTAAAATTGTTTTTGTTGAGTGAGAGTTACTTCCGTGATTGCGTCAGTGTAGCTTTACCCAGCGGTTTTCATTATATTTATGTTCATACGCATATATACATACTTCAGCCTTTTTCAACTATTCCATTACATTACGCATCCGTGTGTGTTTAACTTTATGGGAATTCATTCTATGCTATTCTGAGCGAGCACGACCAGGAAATGCATGCAGCTTTGATTTGCTTGATGCGCTTTTCGTTTAGTGTACGAGTTAGTACGCGTAAATTATCTCATGCAATGCACTTTCCAACGCCTCCAAATGCAATGAAATTTCGGGTAATTATTTATTATTAACTGTTGCAAGAGCCAATAAAGGAGTACGTTGCTCAATTAGAGTCTAATGTTAGACCGCCTGACCGTTCATCCAGCCAACGATCCGTCCAACGAACGCTCGCAAAATCACTCGAAACTGTACAACAAAAGAAATTCTGCGGCCGCGAACGTCGTCGTTGTCGTCGTCGTCGGCGTCATCGTCGACGTGGAAAAGCAAAGAAAAGCTATGAACAATTAATGCTGAAAAACTTACGTCAAATATATAAATGGCAAACGTAAGCCAAAGAAAATTAGTAGCTTCGTACCATTTCACCGCAGCGGTAAAGGCAGCTTGGCGTAGCCTACGAGTAGCTAAAGTCGAACGAAACCGAGTGTGAGTGAAACAGAGACCGAGACAAAAGAGTAATAAGGATATAGTACTATGTTCTCTCAACACCTTCAATTGCCACTCACGTTGGTCGCACTGCTGGCATTGGCAACTGCCACTGTGGCCGGTTATATTGGTGGTGAAGTGAACGGTGGCGGTCGCGGTACAGGTTTGTACTCAGCCGGCTTACTGGGCAACTATGCGGGTGCACCAAGCGGTGGCAAAGCGCTCAGCGAACTCGCACTGGACAAAGCAAAGAACGAGAATGACGAAGTGGAGGCTCACGATTTCAGTGAGCATGGCGCTGACGCTGGTGGCGGTGACGGTGGCGGTGGTGTTAGCGGTGATCATATCAGCGCACTGGGCGATCACTTGAGTGAGCATAGTTTCCCAGCGGATTACGGTAGTGCGGCAGATGCGCATACGATAGAGTATACTGAATCAGGGCACAACGGTAAAGAGGTCACCGCTGAGGCAAGTGAGATTCATGACTTCCAGCATCATCACCACCCTTACCATCATCATGATGACCATCAACTAATGCATGACTTCCAGCATTCATTTAATGAGCACAGCGACTTCTCGCAGTTTAACGAGCTGGACGATCACTCTCATCACTACGGCGAGCTTCAGCTGCATGGCCAGGACGGCTTCGACAGCAAACCCGTGCCGGGCATTGATCATGGCAAAGGCGCCTTCAGTTATAGTACGCTCTACGAGTTTAAGGACAAACATGACCAGTGAGAGGTTCTAAGCCTAGCTGGTTTTAGATGATACTCGTAGTCCATAAAGTATTGACACGGTTCCAAAATATTTCTTTCTTTCGTTTGCCAAGGAAATTTTCGGTGTTGCTTAATTTTTTGTTAAATATTTTTTATTATTTTTTGTTTTATTGCTAAATAAAAAGTTTTTAGTATTCACCGTAATTTTTGTTTTTTTTAATAACTTAAGCCATGATTAATCGTTAACCCGTTAGCCGTAGGACTTCAACAATTTCGTGTCAATGTTGTCGCTTACATGCGATTCGTGGCCGAGCGGTTCTAGTGTTTCATGTGGTTCAATTGCCACCATCTGATGATTGGCATTTGGCAAATAATACAATTCGTTGGCCTGTAGCTCAGCTTGCCATTCATACTGATCAATTGGTGGCGAAGCATGTCCTAACTGCACTACACTTGAACTTATGTGTAAAGGCGGTCCATAAACTGTACAGAGAAGTCAATTGTTCCATTATCTAGCCATATTTTCTCTTCACGCTCTCAAAGCACGAGTACCCACCATTGTCACCAATGCTTGTATGAAAAACTTGTCGCTTGGGCAATCCTTCGATGTTGACAATAAGATATGCCAAAGCGGCGGCAGCGATCACAACGAAACCACAACGAGTGCGCATTCTAGCCTGAAGTACTAGAACTGTGTGGGAAGCTTGCACCTGCAACACGCATTTTATAGTGCATGGAACCCAGCTAATACAACCATATATACTTCGTCGTCGTGGCTGGGCGCTTTTTGAGCGCAATGTCACCACTCGGAACGATGATGACCTTCACTGGCATACGACGGAGTCACAAAGAAAACTCAAGAAGAAACCCAAAAATATTTGCACTGTCGCGATATTTTGATGCTCTGCAGATGACATTAATCGGGAATCTCATACAAGCCTTTACGCTACGCTGAATGAGCTGCTAAAAATAGGCCTTGGTATGAGTTCTTTTGATGATGATTTCTTTTTCATTAGCTTTAATTGGAGAATATCAACCACCGACTCAACGGATGTAAAAAGTTGGTTTCATATAGTAAAAGTTGAATATTAGTGGAGTCTAAGTAATTTACATATTTTATGTTAGAATGTTTGTCCTCCTTATTCTCTATTAGGGTGAAGTCGCTTGAGCCTCCCCTTGGAGGTATCTTTTGATGCTAAAACCAAAACACACGAAGATATTTAATTACTTAGACTTACCCTCTCGTTGCTAAAAGCAGAACGTGTTTCTAAATTAATTACTACCGCATGAGTTCAGTAACAGTTGTAAATCCAACCGACAACTTTTAGTCCATGGTTACATATAGCTGTAAGCAGGTGCTGACAATAAAGTCGATCTTATACGAGTATACAAGTGTGGGTCACTCGAAGTGATTATGAGTGTATACAATAATACTAGGAAGGGCCCCGGCGTTGCTCGGGGTTTGTGTAATATGAAGATGTAAACGGCTAGTGAAAACTTCTTTAGTCGCCTTGAGCGAATTTTGGTGGAGCAAAATCTTACGAGTTTCCGTCACCGACATACTATTGTTTATTTCTTTTGGTCAACATTCGCTCGCCTACTGCATGTTCTGTTGTTATATATATATATAAGCATTAATGTACATACAAACTTTAGTATTCCTTTTTCTTGTGAAATTTGACCTTTCCCCTCGCCATTTCTTATTCGTTTTGCTACCAAACGTTGACTACGCCGTTCCCAAGTCTCATTGACTCTACGCCTTGCTGCGCCGGTACGCCCACCAATATTTTGATGTCGACGCCTCACTGGCATTTTTTCACACAACAAATTTGGAGCCCCTTGAATTGATTTTAGCGATTTGAATCTAACATTTTTTTTATTATTTTTCTTTGACAGACTTTCGATTTCGATTCTCCATGATGACATCCATTAATGTCGCACTTTTGATGGTGGTCGGTGAAACGGTATCAGAAACTATATGCTTCACACAGGCACACAAACATCGATTTACATATATATAGGTACATAATAATGCTTCAAGCGAGTAATTAGTCAGATATTAGGCTTACTATACGTTGAGCTAAATTGATTATTTACATAAGTGTATTACCCAAGGAAACATAGCAAAGAAAACGAAACTTGGCCCGAAGAAGACTAAAAGAATACTTAAATCGAGGGTAAAAAAATGGGAGGGCTTGTACTTCGTGGTAGGGTAAGGTCATTTCAATATTGAAAAGACCACACCCACACCACCTACCCCTAACAAACAAATAGTAGTGTAATGCTATAGGCATGTCATTATTCTTATAATCATACAAATGTATTATGCAGTTTACTGCTCTTAATATTAATCGCTAAGTACCATTATAAAAAATAATTATTATTTTCTTCTTCTATATATATAGAAATGAAGGCATATTTCTGTGTGTAATATTATTTTGAGCTAATGCGTGAACGAATTCGAAAAATTCTTCTTGTATGTAAGTCGAGGCAATGGTTTTAAAAAAAATTTTTTTTTTTGGTGCCCTGGAGCTGGTCACTTCAGACAGATATTGCCAGTTATTCCTTGATCTACTGCAACTTATGCAATAAACGCCTACTTCAAATCTTCATATTTATGGAGATTTGCACAAACATTGACACTTACTACAAATATTCGTGTTCAATTGCAAAACGATCCATTTACAGATAAGTTTTCAAGACAACTTATGCAACTTATGGATTTATCTTCCGAACGATTTTCGCCGATTCACAAATTCTAAAGAAGAATTAATTAACAGTGTGTTTCCAAACATAGCACAAAATTACAAAAATCATGATTGGTTTGGTGAAAGAGTAATATTGGCTGCAAAAAATAAGGATGTCAATGAACTGAATTCAGCCATTCAATTCAAAATTCCTGGCGAGTTGGTTTCATACAAATCAGTGGACACGATTACGTGTGAATTATCCAACTGAAATTTGGAATTCACTCGATTTGCCCGGACTGCCACCACATAATTTACTATTGAAAGTTGGTGTGTCAATTATTTTGCTTCGTAATATTGAAACCACGACTTTGCAATGGAACGACACTTGCTGTGAAACGGTTAATGACAAATGTCATCGAAGCAACTATTTTGAAAGGAAAATTCAAAGGCGAAGATGTTGTGATTCCACGGATACCAATGATTCCATCTAATTTCTTTCATACTACTTACTGCGCAGTGAAGCGGGCAGGGTTTCGCTAGTTATTTATAAAAAAAATGTTAAAAAATTACCGAGGGATCAGTCTCTTTAACATCGCGTACAAAATCCTCTATTCCGTCTTGTGTGAACGCCTAAAACGATTCGTCAACAGCCCGTTAGATCCTTATCAGTGTCGTTTCAGGCCGGAGAAGTCCACAATAGACCAAATTTTCACACTACTGCAAGTTCTGGAGAAGACCCATGAAATGCAAATCGAGCCTCACCACCTATTCATCGATTTCAAGGCCACATGAGATGGGCTATACAATGCCATCTTAAGTTTTGACATCCCTACCAAGGTCGTCAGATGTAGGATGGCGATGGAGAATTCTCACTGCTCCGTCAGGGTCGGTAATGAACTCACCGAGATCTTCAAAGTCAAAAAAGGTTTTAGACAAGACTACGCGCTGTCATGAGCCTTTATCAACATCATACTTGAGATGATCGTACGAAAGTCACAGGTCAACACTCAGAGGACGATCTTCCAAAAGTCCGTTCAGTAGCTAGCTTACGCGGATGACATTGCCGTGATTGGTCGAACACAGCGAGCCGTCAATAAAGCCTTTGCTGGCATTGAAGCGGACGCGGCTAAAATGGATCTAGCGGGAAACGACGGAAAAACAAAGTATATTCTGTTATCATGGATGCACAACATCGAAGTCTCGGACAGAGCGTCTCAATAGGCAGCAAAAACTTTGAGATGGTCAAGGACTTCGTCGACCTCGGCTCCGCAGTAAATAGGGACAATCACATCAGTACCGAAATCGAGCGCAGAATTACTCTTGCCAATCACTTTTCTTTGGACTCAAGAGGCAATTGAGTATTACAACCATCTCTCGAAAGGCCAAACTGGCTTTATGCAACACTCCAATCATCCCAGTCTTGCTCTATGGCGCAGAGGCATGGACACTATTGAAAGCGGGTGAGGAAGCTATTGGCCTTTTCGTAAGAAAGGCTCTGCGTTCGATTTTTGGTCCTGTTTGCGTTTACGGCATCTAGAGGACAAGATTCAACAACGAACTTTACGGGCTGTACGGCGGCATGGGCATGGTCAAGCGTCTTCGGATACAACGCTTGAGATAGCTGGGCCATATAAAGCGTATGGGCAACACGGCCCCGGTCCGAAGAATCTTTGAATCCGAGCCAACAGAGCATGCCCTCGATTGAGACGATGCACACAAGTGGAATAGGAACTCAACCAACTTAGTGTGCGCACTTGGGGGCAGCTGACAAAAGATCGGGCCGGCTGGAGAAGTTTGTTGGTTGAGGACCTGATCCACAACGGGTTTTATAGACACACAAAGAAGAAAAAAAAAAAAACTAGTCAGGTCCTCTGAAAAAAACATAATCATTTGTCATTTATTATTCGCCGTGGAATAATAAATATTCAATTGTATATGTATATTTTTTCAATTTCAACAAATTTCCTATTTTTCAAACTTTCAAGAAAAAGGCAGAGAATGGATAACTGTTTCGTGACGCCCTAGCAAAAGCAAGAACACGCCAGGTCGGTAGACAACGTTCCTAAAAAGCTTGAATGCAAGAAGAAAACGACTGCTAGGAAGCCGACCCGGCGTCTTCTTCCTTTTGCTCTCGCTTCGCGTGCCAGTTACCCGCTTTTTCCTCTTTTTTTTTCTTGCAAATTTGAAAAATATGAAATTTGTTGAATATTGATAAATATACACTGCCATCAGTCCGCAACGAATAATAAATTAGATTAGATTAGATTAGATTACAATTCTTCATTTAGCCCAACATAGGTCATATTACAGTTGGTTCTGGTTACACAATTGCTATCGTATTAGCTAAGCTACTAACTTTACAACTAAGAAATTAACTCAAATAATATGGACCTTAAACAAAATATTAAGTTGTAAGGAAAAACGGAAAAACCTTACATAAACGTTATTGGTACTTAACCTAGACACTGGAACTAAACTGTAACTAAAGATCAAAACTTATTAGAGCTAACTCTAAGTTAGCTAGTAAAGTCCGATCAACACTTGGAATGTGCAATATTCGATTTCTTGCATTAAGACTTATTTTAGCCTGTAATATTTTTTCATCAATCATGCAAATATCTGCCCTTTCATGTTGTAGAGAAGTGGGGTAGTAAAAAGGTAGGTTTAGGATCATTTTTAATAACTCATTCTGGGCCCTTTGGAGTTTACCACTGTGACTGGCTGCACAATCACCCCACACTTCGGAGCCGTATAGCATTAATGGTGCAAATATAGATTTAAATATTAATATTTTATTTTTTATTTACAGTTGCGACTTCCTATTCATGAATGGATATAATAATCTGGTTATTTTTTTAATCTTATTAATTGTCCTGCGAATATGTAAACTGAAAGTCAGTTTATTGTCGATGTGTTATACAGTTCGTCCAGGGTATGGATTTAAAACTAAGATGTATGTATGAATGGCAGGGCTGTTGCTTCCTGAAGAAATATATAAAGTTTGATTTATGTGAGTTTAATTGAATTTTCCACTTGTGGCAGAATCTAGCAAGGGTATGTGTAAGGCTTCTTCTAGGATCCTTTGAATGTCATTGTAACTATTTCCAGAGCACTATATGGCAGTGTCATCAGCAAAGATTAAGGTATTACAATGGACAATGGAATGTCGTGTATGTAGATGTTGCAGAGTGTAGGTCCTAAAACCGATCCCTGATGGACCCCAGCGGCAATTATTTTTTTGTTAGACAACACCATCCATGAACCAGAAATATCTGCCGGATACGAAGCTATTGATAATTTTTATAATGTATAAGGGAGTACCAATGTTATGAAGTTTGTGTATAATGCCTTTATGCCACACGGTGTCCTACCGATTTTTTGGAGTTAAGTTCGTTTTTCACAAAATCCTTGAGTTTGTCGAGCGAATGAATACAGCTGAGCTTTGCCCTAAAACCGGATTGGTTCGATATACGTGATTAGTCTGAATTTGAGAATACGCTCTAATAGTTCAGAAAAACCGTACACAAGGCTGATCGGTCTGTAACTTTCTGGTGAGTTGGCAGGTTTATCAGGCTTTGGAATAGGCACAATTCTAATCAACTTCGATTTGAATGGAATGTTTTGGGAGATGTTTAACGCAGATGTTAGGTATGTTTTCTGGATATGGAGAATTCTTGATTTTGAGGAGGAGCACTGCGTTTATCTTATGTGATGGTTGTTCGTTGAAGAACTCTCTGTTTTCTATTATGCTTAACACAGCTGTGGTTGCATTTGAAAGCGAACAGCGAATCCTGTTGCCAATGATTTTTCACGCTCTTCCAACGTTTTATGTTATCAGCCATTAGAGTATAACTATCAGAATCGGTAAGAATTCTTGAAAACGGCAAATCGGCTTCGTTGTGCACAATGGGCGGCGGAAACCGTGACAGTGGTAGAGTCGAAATGTCTGCATTGTGAAGTGCATTCATGTCGACTTTGAACAATCTGGCTTTTTCATGATGTTTGGCCCCAAATTGGTAGATTGGTTGGGAATAGTTGCTGAGCTGCCGTTGCTGGTGGGCATGTTGATAAAATCGCGAATGCCTTTGTAGAGAAGCGGTTGCTCAGGCGAGTCATAAGTATTCAACGGACGCAGTTCACGTTGCGTTGGCAACTGGGAATACATCGGTGATGCTCCTTTTTCAGCTGCAGCCGATGTTGATGGCCCATTAACGTAGTCGTCCAACTTCTAAGTGGCCTCCTCATGTCAATGTCGCCATCGATGTTTAGACTTTAGAAGTTGTCTCGATGCTTCGCTTCTTGCGAGTACGGGATGGCTCCATTAGTGGATTCTCCTCGTCGGAAGAATCAACCATAATTGGTTTTGACTTCCTTTTAAGGGACTGCTTGGACCTAACCATCATGAGCAGTTTATTTTTGCAAAATTGTATTTATTATTGTATTAATTTTTTGTTCCGATGCTTCTTCCGAACTTCGTTCTGTCACACCTTTTCAATTTGGAAAGTGATGGTGAGTTTGAATGAATGATTAGTAATCATTGATAACCAAACATAACGATTCAAATGTCGATATTTTTTAATTGAATGCATTTCAATCGGAAATTAACTCTGTCTTTAATTTGATGATGTGTCAGTGAATTTCTAAGAAACAATTCAATTCCCTGTTGTTGTTGTTGTTGCCGTTGTAGTATTTCTTCATACAACCCAACCCAACCGAAGCTACCACCAGTCGACTTTTGCGGAACTCAGTTGTGTGGAGTTGTGTTGAATCAGACGGTTTTTCATGACATTCCTAGTGATGATGTCGTTGGCAGAACTGAAAGGATGCAGAAATTCAATACCCGGACATGACCTCCTGTGACTTATAAAATATCGCAGTTCATTTGCCATTTGCGACGGATGCTGCTCTGCTTGCAGAGAACGCACTCAAATTCTATTCCCGGACTTTACTGTCTCTGACGTATCCAATGGTGGTGCTGGCGTCCATAATTGGTGTGATTCGAGATACATTGTTGGTATAGCTGCCCTATAATTTATACGAAACAGTTCGTTTGGCACACACGAGAAGATAAGCGTAGATTATTGACCTACAACAGTTTTCAGTAATCGAAATTCACCGTAGTTTTTGGACCTTCAGGAATGAAAACAAAAAATTCGTGGATGTCGAAATTAACCGTTCAAAATGCCACAATAAAACTAAAATGAAAATTCTCAGTGAAAAACCAAGCGTTTCTTTGTACCAGTTCTCTGTTATGTAGTACCCTGCGGTCTGGGATGAAAATACATAGGGCTAAAAGATTTATGCTGATTTAAGCCATCTCCGCCATGTGGTTTGTGCCTGGCGGTCAGTGGAGGCAAATACCCTGGCGTTTGTTCACAGTTGACCACCACAATGACGGCACACAGATCCATAGGTCAGATTTCAGCAGTCTGTATCCTAGAATTAGTGGACGGGACTGGACCATTGATGAAATTAAGACAACTTTATTTTGTAACACCATTACATTTTCTTCATGTCATATTTAGCGCCGAGCACTGCCAGCCTCAGTAGTGCTCTGTGGAGCTCCAGCAGATAAAGATATCTGTTCGAATTTTATTGGAGTTCTTTTGTGCGAAGAGGCCAGCACATCTTGTGGTACTTTTCTTTGCCTTCTCCACTTAACTTACACCAAGCACGCGTCCCCTGTTTTATTGCTATGTCCGGGTCAAGTTCGGGGTTTTCGCGTATAAATAAACGTAGAAAGTTGAGATAGCCGTTGTTTTTCAGTGGACTGGGATACATCATTAGGCCCCGCGCGGCTTGCGAGGCTTCCTAGCAGTCGTTTTCTTCTTGCATTCAACCTTTTTAGGAACGTTTTCCTTTTGCGAACCGCCGTGTTGTTGATTTTCCTCGGGTTTTACGAACCAGTTACCCATGTTTTCTTCATTTCTTAAGACTTTGAAAAATATGATATTTATTAAAATTGAAAAATATTCACCGCCATCACTCCACAATGAATAATAAGTGAAAATGATAATGTTTCTTAAGAGAAGACCTGATTGATTTTTTTGATATCACAATAATTAGACTACTTTGCATTATTGAAGTCGTTCACAATTTTTCATAATGAATGTTTATACTTGGCGATTAACATTAAATGGTGTTAACTGCATAACATATTTATATGATTATAAGAATAATGACGTATGCATAGTACTAGACCGACAAAATGAATTCTTCAGATAAGTATTAAGCAGATGCTTCGTAAACCGTCCTTGATCGCAATCACCTCTTGGAAATCTCGTTGATTATGTGAAGAGTGTAGATAAACCCCTGAATACCGTCACGGAACTATGGATTGGTTAGCACCGTAGTGTTAATTTCTACATCGAGAACTATGGGTTCTTAATGCATCACTCAATTAAATACGCGTTAGTTTGTGTACTCGTCGAAGGTGTAGAGAGTATTGGGGCGACATAACCCACAGATGCTGCTTAAAGTTAAGAGATTACGCAACCGACATAATAATCATCAATTTACTTCAATTAACATAGAGTATTTTATTTCGATATTATGAGCAAGAGCAAAAAAAAAAGGACAAAAAAATTGGTATCCCGTTGGAAGGACTAAACACGTAGTAATGACACGTTCGTTTCGTTCGTATGCGTTGCTCTGGTGCCGCGCGCTCATTTAACAGCCGAGTTTCTCCCAGATGCCACCGCTCTTCCAGAGACTGCTGCCACCGCCTAGATTGTTCCAACCGCCAACGTTGTTGTTGTTGTTGTTCCAACCGCTATTATCGCCCCAGCCGCTTGAAGAAGTCGTGGAGCTGGCATAGGAGAGTGCAGGTGCCGGCGCTGGTGGGCCGTAGCTGGCACTTGGAACGTGATTTTGGTAGCTGGCTTGATTGAAGTCACCCCCATCAAAAATCAGCTTAATAGTCTTTACAGTCTGCTGCACCGGTTGCGGTTGTGCAACTGGCTCTGGTTGTATCACAGAGACTGGTTGAATCTGTACTGGAGCCGGTTGCACTGGTGCGGGAGCGGAGTATTGAATAGTATGGGGTGCTGGTGCTGGTGCCGGTGCAGCGTAACGTACCATTTGTGGTGCTGGTGCCGGAGCAGCGTAACGTATCACTTGTGGTGCTGGTGCCGGAGCAGTGTAGCGCACCACTTGAGGTGCTGGTGCCGGTGCAGAGTATTGTACGGTCTGTGTTGCCGGTGCAGAATATTGAATAGTCTGGGCTACCGGAGCGGAGTACTGAACAGTTTGCGGAGCGGGTACGGAAACTGGAGCAGATTGCACAAAGGATTGAACTGGTGCAACAGCGGGCAGAGATTGAGTTACTACAGCTGGTGCAGTCTGTACTACTGGCGCTGGTGCGGCAACTGGTGTCCAACCGCTGGAATAGCCACTAGCGTAGCTTGAACTAGAGCTCGAGCTAGCGTACGACTGTGGCTGTTGTTCAATAATCTTAATGATCTTTATCACCTGTTCCCCACCAACGCCGGCGCTGGAGTAGCCACCACCATAGCTGCCACCTAAGCTGCTGCCATACCCACCACCATAGCCGTAACCACCACCGGAGCTGTAACCGCCGCTGTAGACGGGACGACTTGGCTGCGTATAGTAACCCTGATTGTAGCCGCTCTGATAGCCACCATTGCCATAGCCGCCCTGATAGCCACCATTGCCATAGCCGCCACCGTAACCACCACCGTAGCCCGCACCGCTACTCTTACCGCCACCACCCAAGCTGCCCAAGAGCGACAATTTAGTACCCAGAAAAGCCTGAGTGGGTGCTGCCAATGCCAGCAGAGTGGCCAAAATACAAACGTCCAACTTCATCTTCAATGAGGGAATGTGGTGAAGGTGGTGGTGCTGCTGCTGTTGCTACTATCGATGGTGCTATCCGTTTAAGCTAAACTAAGCGTATGTGCGTTTGTCTGCGAAGTGCTCTCCTCAACTGATCGGTAGCCAAAACTCAACTGATGTCCCAAACTGCGATACGCACAAATTTATAGGCCAACAAGACGCGAAAACGTCTTCAGCGGTTAATCTCAGTGTGGTAGCGACGCGTGGCGGCGGGCACAAAGACAGAGAGGCAGGCAGCAAGACAGACAAATAATTCTACTGATCGTCACCGTTAATCATAGCATTGTGCCCTGCTCACTGCCCCTTCGCCCTGCTCAACTGTTCTAATACATGTGCCCGCAAAGATCCGCTTCACTGACGCTGAGATTTGTAACCTCTCGGTTAGCCCAAACTTAACCGAACTCAACACCTCAAATCACATCACATCACATCTCAACTTAACTCACTCACAACACGTTCAGTCGAAGCGTTTATTTTGTTTGTTTATTTAATTCATAAATAGTGCTCAACTGCCTGCCCAACTATACATTCCTCCGTGCGTCTATTTGTTAATTTGCACGCATTAAGCCAAGCTGAGCTGAATCGAACGCAAACGCAAACCCAAATACGTTCACACCCTGCCCTGCACCTCCTCGCATCAATCATCGCTTCGCGCAATGCCATAAAATGGGATATTTTCTCAAGTTAATCACACACACACACACACACACACACACACACACACACACACACACACGATAAATCAACTAACCATCCGACCGACCAAACCAAACCAAGTCGCCCTACTCAGAAAAATATTCGCAAGAAACTTGCTGTAATTCCCAAAAAAAAAATAAAAATTATAATAATAATAATGAAATAATATATATGTGAATAGAAATTTAAAAAAAATTTAAGTCGACTGTGTGCCCGAGTATACCCGTGTTTTATGCTAGCACGCCCGTGCACTCGTCGTGTTGGCAAGCGCGTATCGTATGTGCAATGTACGCGTTAGACAAATACACCAGTCGAAGTGCTAACTGAGAAAAACGCTTTGCAAATATCAAACCGCTTAGTTTGACTTGTAAATAAAGATGCCGCTGCTGCCAGCGCAGTCATTGCCATCTTGTCGAACATTTTTAGTCTTTTTCTTTCTTACGAAAAAGGGCGCGTTTGGATCGCGCAACACAATTGATCGGGCCTATGCGTTCAAAATTGCAACTGGGACATGCAATAAATACGCTTCAGCGCATGCAAAATTCCTATATGTGCGATTGCACAAATCTCTGGAATGTTTTCGCCAAAGGTTCTCGTACAACTCGGAAGTGTTACAAGCTAGTTGGAACCAACTTATGTTGCGCATCTTCCCTGATCTTACCTTAGTCACGAGTCGAATTTTCGCAGTAGCTCTTTTCCACGGGAGAAGTACAAAATTGGTTTGTTCAGCAATGTTTGATCTATGTCCACTTTGCGTGCCCAGCGTAGTAAAAAAGTAGTGAAATAATAACGTACTCCATCATTTTTGTAAACTCTATAATTAGATTTTAAGACCTTGGATCTAGCACTAACCAAAATGTATTAAAAGAGTTTTGTGTAGCCACAGTAATTCGCCTTTGTGCATATCAAGGTATCTATCACTTTTTTTTATAATATTTATTGGCCGAGACATTTTCTTTACCACCATTTAGACCGGTTTCCATTTGCAGATGTGCACAATATACTTTTTAATAAAATTAGTTAAATATGTAAGCGTAAAAGGGGTTAAAACTTGTCACAAACACAAGTACAAGAAAATCTCTCTCTCTCTCTTTTTTTTTTTGTATATATCCCACGCCACTTCCTTCCCCACCCAGATACCGAGCGAGCTGGGGTCCATTAAAAACCGAACATAACTTTGACTCGACCACAAGTCACTTCGGTACTGAAGTACAAGGTTAGTTGACGTGCAGTACTATATGCTAATGCCTAATTTTACGGCTACAGACCAAAAGTAAGCAGCCACTAATATTATCCACGCAGACATAAAAATAAATAAACAGTAGTTGAGACGAAAAGTAACTGAGATTTTATTTAAAAAGAAGACAACTAATAAATACTATAGCTAACCTAATACTAGGAAGGCTTGAATAAGAAATGCAATCAACTGTATTAACTAAGAGATTGATAGAATAGATATTTGTTAGGTGTTGAGATACTAAGCAGAAAAGGGGAATAGATACTGACAACAATTAATTTATGCAAAAACATTACACCGAGAGTCGTGCTACAAACCAGGCAAGCAGTTTATTCGCTACGCTTCAAATGTAGGGCATTAAAGCTTTCATGCGAACGTTATACGAGCTACGTTTTTAGTTTATTAGTTTTGTTTCTCTTTGATCGATTTTCTATTTAGCCTGGCAAATATGAAATCATAGTCAATTTACACATTTCCAGGTCTCGCCTAGCGACTTGCTTAACGTTCCTTCCAAAAATAAAGCGGCCGTTACGCTTGCCGTCATCACTCGGCAATGCTCAAGAATCGATTTACTAGTATCTTGCACAGTTCAACAGCACTCTTACTCTTGCTAACACTTAGGCTGAACTTGAACAGAGCGCGAACAATTTTAGTCTGGGGCTGGGGTTGGGTGTGGATTCAAACTTGGGTTCGAGCTTAGTTTTGGGTTTGGCATTATTCATTACCAATTCATTGTGTGTGGATTTTTTAGCGACACGATTCAAAAACTATTTCACAGACATCCATTCATTAGTTCATTCATTCATATAACTAGTGTAGGGGGGCTAATTGATACTGTCAATAACTCGAAAATGAAAAATCCCCACTACTAAACTCCACCCAGGTAAAGCATCCATTTTCGGAAGCGAGCGAGCTGCTGAGCACACGCATCGGCACAGTCTGTGGCCACTCTCTATTTCATTGGTCGTAGCAATCGGTTAGCGAAGCAAGCTCAATTACAATAATCAAATTTCAAGGTCACCATTGTTGATCATTTAACGCAAAAGTGCATTTTTACGCGTAGTTGTTGCTAGCATGTGTTGTAGGATTTATTGATTAGCTACACTTCGCCCGCGCAGCCCTAATTGGGTGCGATATTTCAAGTGATTTGAGTTGGGCACAATGAAAGTCGCCGGTGCTTTGGTTTATGTTCGGTATACTTGCAAAGAAGAGTATATATATAATCTATATATATTCAAAAATATAGTCAACGATTGGTTGCGACAAGACGAATTGGAACAATCAATAGGATTGAGCCATTTCGAAATTGCTTTATTGACTACTTCGTTCGCATTGACAGTAAAGTTAGATCCTTGGAAAATGAGTCGCCTGAGAGCTCGCCTGCTTCGCATGGCGTGCATGCCAATTAGCAGAATACAATTTTCGAACACAAATCAATTATTTATTCAATAATTACCATAAAAAAAAAACAAATGAAAGTAAGATTATATGACAAAATTCAAAGATATTTTTGAGCAAGTTAAATACATGTGTATGTCGAAATCGCGATCAGCACGAGTCGTTCATCGACGTGTCATTGCTAAGTGTCTAGCACCAACCGCCGAGTGCTGCTGTTTGTGGACCAGCTCCATAACCCAGACCAAAGCCGCCGCCGTAGCCATAACCCGAGCCATAGCCATATGAAACGGGCAGAGAAGAGCCGACCGTAATACCTCCAGCTGGTGCAAAGCCAGTGTTGTAGCCAAAACCACTGGAGCCAATGCCAATACTGCCGCCACTGTAAGCGCCACCAACCAAGGGTGCGACAGGAGCAGCAGCGGTTGTGGCAATGGGCGTTGAAACTGCAGTCACCACTGGCGTAACAACAGCTGATGTAGCAACCGAGGGATAAGTAACAGCACCAGCCGTGTATCCGCCACCATAGCCGCCATATCCGTAACCACCAGAACCGTAGCTACCGTAGCTGCCGTAGCCGCCTGCACTTGGCAACACTGAAACCTTGATAACCTTAACTGTGCTCTCTGGCGCACCATAACCATAGCCTGAACCGTAACCGTAGCCTCCGCCATAACCTGCTCCATAGCCTCCGCCATAGCCGCCGCCATAACCTGCGCCATAGCCTGGGCCATAACCACCAACACCACCGACACCACCAACCCCGCCGCCATTACCCAATAGCACGTTCACTTTGCCGAATGTGGCACGGCCAGGTGTCACCAAAACGCAGAACATTAAGGAGAGTGTATATACGACGGACATCTTCATCTTTTAGCTGATCTTAAGCGTATATGTGAGTTATGGTTGAGTACAAGTTTTTCTCGGTTTATTCCTGCTGCTCTACACTGTGTGCTCGTCGCTGGTCCAATTGACTTTGACTCCGTGACTGATGAGCTTCAACGAAGGCGTGCGCCATTTTATACGCAAGCCAACGTCGTTCGTCGAGGGATCCAGAAACAATGCACGTGTATTGTTCTTTGGTAACGTGTGAAACCGACCAATTTAATGGTCAAGACATGGCCCATTCGTATGACAACACAACAAATTAAATGTAAACATCAACACATACATATGTATATATGTATATATATATGTATCTAAAAATAATTATCTCTAGGCTAGAAAGAACATCGGACCTTTTATGTCCAACTTTAGCCGCACAGACCTCAAACAATTGAACCGATGATGGCAGCAAATTTCGAGTGGAATTAGCACTTTCATTTTCAACTCGACAAATATTGACGACACCTTTCAGCTTCTGGCTGACTGACTGTTAGGTTGGCTGGCTGTTTGGTCTGCTGAGTGCATTTTGAGCGGCACCGATTGCGGCATTGGCATTGGAATCGAACAACAGAGCCATTATTTGAATGAGCCGATTTTGGCCAATAAATGGAGTTGATTAAGCGATGTTATTATTGCGTGCACTCAAAGCAAACAACATATCGCAATTACATAATTCGAATGAGAAAACGCTTTTGTACTCGTCAGGCATCAACTCCTTGGCCAGCGTATATTAATCTTTTTCACCCGTTTTGACCCCTTTTCATGAAAATAGACTTTTCTAGACAACATAGATTTGAGTCACGCTGAAATGCTTTAGTTTTGGCTTGCAAATGGTCGTAATACCGTCAAGACTTGCTAATTTTGTGCTGCGACAAAGTAAAAGGCAGCTAAACCAAAATATAGAGGATTCGATAAAAAATAAAATTAAAAACGTTGTTGCATTTGTTAATGTTTTTTTGACCAAATGCAAGAGCTCTTCTCAAGAGCTGTTCCTGATTTGCTCCAAACAATTTGACGACCTTTAATTCCGAAAATACCACATTGTTTCCAGAACTCCGGAGGCTTATTTATATAGTTATGGGCGAATTCAATGCGCTTTTGTCTGTTTACAAGTGAAATGTATGGTTTCCTCCTAGCTACTCTGCCATGGTGTCCAGCTGTATGAAAAGTTTTTCTAACTGTTTCGGCACAAATTCTCTTATGGAAAGTTTCCTTTTCGTTTTCAACAATTTTTGTTGACGAAATTCGAGGGTTAATTTTTATAATGTTTAATAGTTTGCGTTCTTCCCGAACTGTTAATATTTTTGGTCCGCGGCTTCGATGTCAAAATCCCGGTTTCTTTGAAATTCCTTACCACTCGCTGGACGGAGGAATACGTTCTTCCAATAGTTTGACCAATTTTTCGGAAGCTTTGTCCATCTTTCCACAATGTAACGATTGTTTTTGTTTCTGATACACTAATTTCTCTTTCTTTGGTTTTCATTATGTAAAACTATTAATATTTTGAAATAATATGCAGAACTAAGCTCTTTATACCCTCAATTATAAAAATATTTAATAGAATGTGAGCAAAGAGAACAAAAAAGAACAAAGACTTTTTTGGTCCCATTTTGCTTTGTTACTACACTTACATCTCGTTATCACGAAAACAAAAATAGAAATACGGATTTTTGTTTTTATCATTTAAAGTTAGAAATATGAAGAAGTAATAAATGCAAAAATTTTTGTTGGAATTACATATTTACATAGTATTCTTTGAATAACAAAAATTCTTAGGTGAACGCAAATTTTATTGGCTATGTGTATATATTTTGTTGTTTGTGAAGAAATTTGTTGATGGAGTGGAGAGGATGGGGAGTTTGTCACATTTTATATTAAAAAAAATCATATATATTATAAGGATTTATAGTATATGCCGGTTTTAGATATTTTACAATTTATTGTCTTCAATAAATTGCGCGGTGGGGAGGTCGTGGTCAGATCGGTCTGAAATTTTGCTCAGGCTTTACATATGTATGTATACTATGACTATAAAGTATTCCAAGTTTCAAGTCTTTATCTACATTTTTCGAATTTCTGCCGACAAATTTGGATTTGGGACCAGCGTGCGTTCTAAACTTTCAAACACGTATTCTTTTGACACAATCAGATTAGTGTTGCACAATACGTTTAGGGGTTCAACACCAACTAGTGATAAAAAAAACCGCGTTATATTTTTATATCGTAAGCAAAGGTGGGCTGCAATGGTCTGTTTTGCAGAAAGTAGATCAGACTACGCATCGTGTCATTTGAAATGGAAAATGGCATTTGCGCGATCATCGCACTCATCGATCAGACAATTACAGTAATAGCAAAGATGCAAGGATCTTCCATAGCATGACAGTAACTAATATGATGTTGGCTAAAATAGATACTCGAACCGCAAGAACACAATGTTGTTTAGTTCGTTTGAAGCTGTTTGAATAAAAGAAACGCTTGCTGAAGGAGCTAACAGAAGTGAACTTCCAACACTGTTTTGGATAATGGCAAATTCGCATGAGCCTTGTATGGCTAGAGAAGGTGTGTGTATTAAAGGTCATGTCAAGTAAATTTGTATGAAGTCAAAATAAAATGTTTTACAGCGTCAGTCTCGTTATTCAATAGCCACACACACTAAGTGTAGTTAGCATAAGCGTGCAATGCCCTATGATTCAGTATGCAGGGTACCAGCTCCGCGCGGCCCAGATTGATGAAACGCGTAATCAGCAAGCCCAGATGTAAGAGTAACATTGGATAGCAAGCACAACCCAAGTGCGACTTGTATGCCAACCAATGAAAGCCAAATATTAGCATATATTGAAAGTTGGCGTACACCATCATCAAACAGCAGCCAGCAGCACAACCAGTAGACCATAGTGTACGAGTAGGCGTGCCAAATCTGAGCTGAGCTAAGCCGAACTAGAGAAGCTATGAGCTCCACTCCATTTGCATATATGTAGATATGCCTGCTTGTCTGTTAATTAAATCGTAGCAAACTTTTCATTTAAGCATCTGATCATGGAAACATTTTTCGCTGTCATTCACTGGACGTGCCTCAAAATTCTAAGTACACAAAGTTTCCCTTCTAATTTGGAAAACAACTACAACAACAACAAAAGATAAGATTTATAAATAGGAAATGGAAAGGCAAAAAATTAACCGAACACAAATGCAAAAACACAAGCCGGCGCAGGAGCAAGAGTCGAAACCGATCTACTACAGCACCGACATAACAAGCAGCGTGGTAGTGAGCAATCTAAAGAAGCGTAATTGGCTCGAGGTGCCCGGTTACGCTGGCAATTGGAATTTTTACTGGGCCAACATGAACACGTGTCGTCAGGTTTTCGGTTTTGATCTGAAATATCGCATGCGCGATGATCAGTAAGTCAGTTCAGGCAGGATCCAAATAACAGCGCACAACTTTAATTGCTACTTCATAATTACTTCCTTACATTTCAGGATAATCAATCACTTTCCAAACTCGATGGAATTGTCGCGCAAGGATCTGCTGATCAAGAATATCAAACGTTATCGCAAAGACTTGGAGCGTGAAGGTGATCCACTTGCCGCCAAGTACACGAGCGTTACTAAATTAGACATCGGTGGTACGCGTTATGTGCACCTGAATTATATACCAATGACATTTGTACTACCGGCGGGTATGGCACTCATGCGAAAGAGCTATCGTTAGAGAACAGTTGTAATAACGCATAATCCTTTCTAATCCGCACTCGGTGTAGATTATAGCCTATTCGTCGAAGAATTCATGAAAACACCGCAGAGCACTTGGATCATGAAACCCTGCGGCAAATCGAAAGGCGCTGGTATATTTCTGGTGAAAAAGCTCAACCAACTCAAAAAATGGGCCTACGATGCGCGCACTTTCTACATGCCACACTTCAATCGTGGCACTTACGTCATCTCACGCTACATTGAGAAACCGTTACTCATTGGCGGCAAGAAGTTCGATTTGCGTCTATACGTGCTAGTCACCACATTCAGTCCGCTAAAGGCATATCTCTATAAAGAAGGCTTCTGTCGCTTCTGCACTGAAAAATACGATACCACCAACATTGAGAATATTTTCGGCCATCTGACCAATGTCAGCATACAGAAGACTAATGTAAGTACAATACGCGTACAGTATTCAGAATAGAGTGGATTAGTTATGGTAGATTAGATTCATATGCCACAATCCAACGCATACAGAACGAATACAATCGAAACCACGGTGGCAAATGGACATTGCAGAATCTAATGCTCTTTATCGAGAGCACGCGCGGCTCTGCGGTCAAGGATAAGCTCTACCAAAACATGCTCGATCTTATTGCCCATACGTTGCGTGCTGTTGCACCGGTCATGGCCAATGATCGTCACTGTTTTGAGGTCTATGGCTATGATATTATTATCGATCATCAGATGAAGCCCTGGCTTGTCGAAGTCAATTCATGCCCTTCAATACAAGGCACTACGCCGAATGATCAGGCACTAAAAACGCGTCTCATTGATAGTGTGCTCAAAGTGGTGCTACCACCGGATGAACGACCAAAGTGGGTGGCTAACAAAAATTCAATATATAACCAACCAAACTGGCACAACAATTAAAGGTTCTTTTAAACATTTGCAGCATTCACTGGAATAAAACACCGACCGCAGAGGCTTTGGAGAATTTCATAACCCTAACAAAAACAAGTGAACTTAAGCCCGGCGAAGTTCAACGTCAACGCTGTATCTCAAAAAGTCTTTTGGGCAAAAGGAGATCATCGAAATCGAATGCAACGAACAATGCCAAAGAGAACACTGAGCAACACACACAGCAAAACGCAACAAAAGTCGCTACTGCCAAGTCAGCTGTGTGTGCTAAGAAAACATTGTTGCATAAGAAGAAATCAACACGAAAAGCGCATGCTACGACCGAGCAAAATGAGAATACGACCGTATGTGAGGCTTTGCAAACCGCAAAGGTGGATAGATTACGTCCAATCTCGAGCATACGACAGCACATCTCGGACGGGCGGCAACGCAACAATCAGTTGGATGTGACCAGCGCGTTTATCTTCGTTTCGCCTAGTTGCACCAAATTTACAGACGACCAATGAGAAAACTAATAGCTAAAAAACATACGTCACTTTGATATTACAATATTTTCTTTATTTGCTTGCACTAGAGATGTGTTTTAGAAAAAATAAATGAAAACAAAAAAAAATTTCAAAAAAAAAAAATTCGTTCACCCACTTAACAAAATGACATTGTGTATGTATGCGTTCATTATATGTATATATATATATTATATCATATGTACTATAACTAAATATGTAAGATACAAATTAGGAAATAGCATTAAAAAAAAGTACAACGCAACTTAAGGCAAACATAAATGGAGTAGCTCTCCTTGCTATTTCTGTATAGTAGTGTTTTCACTATATATATATATATATATATATATATATGTGTGTGTGTGTATGTATGTGTGTTCTACATATTTACGTATGTATGGATATGTCTGTGTATGTGTTTGCTAATTTGTATATATCATAACTATACAAACTATATAATATATTCATCAACTTAATAACTATTTTCATAGTGGAAATCACTGCCGCCCACTGAATATAACTCCATTCATCAATCAATCTTTCTTCTTAACGTACTAACATTATACAAAAAAAAAACCCATCTGAATTATGCGTTAATCCTTCCGTTCTTAATTAAGTAACACTGGAGTCACTATTTCACAAATTCTGTTATGCTATGAAAACAAAATAAATAAATTTGTATACAACACAAAAAAAAAGCTATTTACAATTTCAGCGCCATTGCAAATTGCAAATTTAAACATAAAATATTCCATTTTAATTATAATATTAATAATAAAAAAATGCTTCTTGTAGAAGCGCTACATAAGTACGTTGAACACTCCTAAACTTAGTCGTCCCGCATATGACGCGCAGACCTAGCGGTCTCATTGCATAAATTAATTACAACTTCATTATCGCTTAGCACTAACTGTAAATATACAAAACGTTCTGCTTGATAATATTTATATTCCTATTTCTATATTCTGCGATTTCACTTCTCATCAAGTTCTTGTCACCTTTGATTGGCTACTTTCTCTCTTTGAATGTTCGTTAGGATAAGATAAAGAATACTTTTAGTGTTTGCTTCATTATCGCTAAATTATAAAAAAAAATTTAAAAAAAATAATAATAATCATAATAATAATCATAATAATAATAATATTAATAATCATAGTCGCAATAATCATGGTAATAATGATAATAATAATTTAATCCACTGAAAAATTGCCTACTTTAGCTCCCCGACTTTGAGGCTTACAACTACGTAGGTTCGATTAATCGCTGACGGAACTTGGAAATTATGGATTTTTTTCTTCCTTTTTTAGTATCTTCTCTCTTCTAAATTCTCTCAGTGTAGTAGATGATGTGTGGAGCAAACGGCTCAGCACTCAGTGGCAAAATAGAAGATCTCGACATCTGTGTCCGGCACATGTAACTCAGGCGACGTAATCGTAATCGGCGCCGTTGTGGTTAATTCATCCAATGTGGTTTTCGTTTCCGCCTCCGTTCCCATATCCGTTGCCGTTTCTGTGGCCGTCACAGTTACCGCCACTGCTGCTTCTCGTGCTGCGCGCGCCTGCGCCAGCACCTATAGTCACACCTTCGAGGCGTGCGGCTGTGCGCCAATAGCATTGCTTGCATATGACGTCGACACCTGCTGTTGCTGTTGTTGTTGCTGTTGATAGTGTTGGTGTTGCTGCTGCATCTGCTTATGCACCGTTTGATAAGTGGGCTGCGCTGAGCTATGATCGCGTATTGTGACTTGAGTCACAAACGGACCACGGCTGCGTGCACTGCTATTTAATGAGGCGGGCGAGAAACCATTCTTAGCAGCACTTTTCCAATAAGGCTGCGATTGCGGCGACTGTTGCTGTCCATTGACAGTGATGGGTGAATGTTGTCCTCCGCCGCCATTTTGTTTTAGACTTCCGACACGCTGTTGCACCGTCTCGTATTCATAGTAGCTTGAGATGGGTCGTGCGCCGTTACCGCTACCGCCTTGCGATGCTGCCGCCGCCGCCACCGCAGCAGCAGCGGCGACAGCAGCAGCATGGCTGTGCATGTTGATGTCCTGCGAGCGGGCGCTGCGTTGCGAATGATAATGCTGATGACGTCGACTGCGTAAGTCAAAAATGCAATTGGATGTGTAACAGAGACAGAGCGTACGTATCGGAATACAATTGGTTTGTATGGGTGTGTGTGTGTTTTGGAAGATATAAAACAAATAAAGAAGCGCATGAGTTTCGGCTTATAAACTGATCGATTGCGTTCACTTTAGCGATGTCAAAAATATATAAGTGTACGAATAACCAAAAATTTTCATTTCGGCTCATCCGAATTTTTAATACTCTTCACGTATATAGATACTCTCTCACCATCATATCAAAATATGATTGCAAAATTTTAAATCGTAAACCTCCAAAAAGCTGAACTCCTATGCAGCCCCCATGACTACGTTTGATTTACAAGTCTTCTACTACATGCTCTACTACAATACGAGTATATCTGGGTGTAGTCTACAGTTGAAGAAGTGTTGGGCATAAAGCTTCAGTTGAGAAGTAGCCTCTCGATTTGGATAGCCAGTTAGTTGTACGTGCGTGATGCTACGATCGTACACAATCTAACCTGATCTTAGTCTTATGGTAGTATGTTTTGGAACTTCTTCTAAACTGTCCATCAGCTACTTACTTACTCGTACTTATTTAGTTCTTAGTCCTTCTTTACTTTAATGCCTTCTATGGTATAATTGGTCTAAAAATCTGTTTAACATTACCATTTTCTTGTGAAGCAAATTTTTGACCCATGCTGATGGATGAAACACGACAAAAAGGTATTTATATATAAACTAGCTGAACCCGGCCACTCATTGCTGTGACTCAGTGGGGTTAAATGCAAATGGTGAGCTACAGCAATGCGTGCGCTTCAGCAGTACTCAACACCTAAGTAATTATTAAAACAGCAAGCACAGAATTTTAATCTACAAAAGAATGTTCCTTAAAAATTCTTTTTTTTTCTTAAGAATATTGTTAAATTATTGTTAATTAATCTCGCCAAGAACTGTCGCTGAGTTCCTGACTCAGGCTAGTGTTGGAAGAGAAGTACTTGTCACCTGAGCACCTCCTTAAGAATTTACTATTTATTATTGATTAGTTTATTTATTTATTATTATTTATTCTATACTCGTATAAAAACACGCGGCGAAACTAAGGCCACGTTGAGACTTGCCATTTTGGACAAAGGTACATGGAATTTTTATGGTATATACGAGTATACATAAATCTAAATAGGTTCTAAATTTATAACCGTGACGTGAAGAGTAGAAAAAATATTTAATTGTGAGTTGGTGTGATTGGTGCAAGAACGGATTGATACAACTAAAAGTACTATAAAATTGAACAAAATAAAAAGCCAACAATTTTCCGAAAAAAAAAATTTACAATTGTGTGGATGAATGTTTGCTATGCGTGTGCGTGCGTGTGTGCGTATGTGTGTGTGTGCGTGTGTGTGTTACCTTTCAGCCTCGACCTTAATGCGTTGCCTGATAACCTGTTGCCGCATGCATTCTAATGTCGACTCCGACAGCACATCATTATTCGAGTTGGAGGATTGGTTAGCATCGCTATCGATCGATTGATTAGGTTACATGAAGTATAAATGCATGAACGCGCGCGAACAAGAGGAAATTATGATGATGGTGTTGTTGTTGTTGTTTTTGTTGTTGTAGTAGTAGTAGTTGTAGTAGTAATAGTAGTGGTGTGATGGAATGTGAACAAATTAGAGGAACAAGAAACATAAAAAGAGGGAGAGAGAGAGAGAGAGAGATACAAATGAAGAAGACATATATATATATATATATATATATATATAATGTGCATTAGATATATATAAAATTGTTAGAGGGGTATATGTATATATAAGCATCAAGTGTATTTTTGTGTAATGTATGTGTGGTGTTATTAGGTGATTAGATGAAAACAGCAGATCTCCAGGCGAGAATGGAAGATAGAAAGCCCAAATGCGCGCTCACCTAATCTGAGGCTGATGCAGATCGTCATAATTGGCATAGTGCTGATAGCGGTGGTTGAATATGTCGTTCTGATGAATGCCACTATTGGCGTTGGATGGCGGCGCACCACCGCTACCGCTCGGATTTGCCGGTGGTAGCGGTGGTGGCGGTTGATATGCTGGCGGATTCAGTTTCGTATTGCGTTCGAGTGCTGCAAGCGCAGCCACGGGAATTTGACTGTTTGCCAATGGCGCTGAAGGGCCAATTAGACTGGCACCGCCCCCGCCACTGACGCCGACACCGCCGCCGCAACCACCAATGACATTGGCAGCAATGGCAGCAGATGCATGTGCTTCTATAGGTACAATGCCATCCTTGCGATTCTTCCCAAAGCGAAACATGTGTCCTATGCCGCGCAATATGCTTGGCTTTTTGGCACGCCCCTTGTGCTTCCCATCGTTGAGAGAACTTTGAAAGGGTCCATTACGTTGCGATGCAAAACCGCCCTCGGCATCGCCATCTTCCAATAACCAAGTCTTCCGCGGCTCTGGAATACAAACAAACAACAAGTAAGACTGAGTGATGTCAGCACAAATGCCTAGGGGCATACACTCACTGCTAGTGTCGTGCTCGCTGACCACCGCAGCCCGTAGGCTGTCCTCGCGTCCGCGTCCCCGTGGCGCACGCAACGCTGAATGACCGCGCGGCTCGTCGGACATTTGGATCTCCTGCACCATGGTTTGTAGCGATTCCAACGACGATGACTTCTTCAGACCTAACGACGGACCCAAATCTCCGACTTGATCGCGTGCCTCCAATTGCAGCTGTTGTGCCTCGATGCTTGAGGCGGTTTTGGTATGCTTGTAGCCCGGAATCTGGGCGTTCGCATTGGCAATGCGCACAGTCAACGACTCAACAGAGCCACCAAACACAGCCGACTTGGTCAACTGTATGCGTCGCTCACGTTCACGCTCCTCGCGCATCTTCTTGTTGCGTTGGTAGGTGCCCGTCTCGCGTGCATCCAACGCGGCGTGGTGCTTCTCGGAGATTGAACGTCGACCAAGAGCATCGCGACTAAATGGCTCGACACCCGAATTGTTTGTCTCGAGGCTGAGCTGCGACGAGTGTGTGGCATCGAAGTTCATGGCCACGCCACCACCGGCGGTGCTATTGTTGCTGCTGCTCTGTGTACAAATCGATGAATCGTTGTTGCGTGCGGGCAGCGTCCTGCAAATCGCAAAAGCAATAAACGGATTAATTCCAGTGGTACTTTCATTATGGTAAGCTTCATTTGATTATTACTTACGGTGACAATGGCTCGGGATCATCCTCGATTAGTACCGAGTTGTTGCCATGGCCATTCATCATTTGTTGAGCGTGCAATGCCGGTGACCACGTGTCATGTGTGGCCATGTAGTAGCTCTCATTACGCAGAGCAACGCCACCGGCTATATTACCACCGGCAGTGACACCGCCAACGCCCCCAACAAGCTGATCGCGCGACGGGTGACGTTGTTGCTGTTGGTGCAGCTGCTGCTGCTGATGCGATGAATTTGATGAGCAAACTCCACCGGTTAGACGATCCAAAACGGGATTGCTCCATCTGATTGACATAAAATTTACTTCGCAAACGCTACACGATCAATTCGGTTTTGTTTGGTTCATACCTGTTCATTTCATTAGCCGCACAACCTGAATTGCGCTGATCCTTCTTCTCTGGAGTGAGATAGATGACAGTGGCGCCAGAGTTCTCACTGTTCGAACTGCTATTCGCTTGCTCCAGTATATCGCTAGAGCTGGCGGACCGTGAAATTTTACGCGCCACCGATAGCGTTATCATACCTGGATGCTTGCCGGGATTATTGACCATGGCACGACGCAGTGTCTCCATGGCTTCGGCGTTATTCTGGCCAAGCAGCGAAACACCGTTCACACTCAACAGCTGATCGTTCATGCGCAGACGACCGTCTCGGGATGCGGCGCCGCCATGTATGACATTCTTCACGAAGATGCCCAAATCGCCGTCGTGCTTGATTGAACCGTTGCTGCTGCCATTCGAGGAGTTTGTCGTATTTGAACTGGTCTTACCCTTGACGCTAACCCCGAGGCCAGCCTTCTCCGTATCGTGTACCGGTATATGAAGCGTAAGTACTTCACGTGAACGCCACGATATGCCATTCGGAAGGCTGTCCTGTTGTAAACCAAAAACAATAACCACAATCAGCCAAGACAGTTACGAGTTAAGGCAAGGCCAATATTGGCAGCTGGTAATACTTACGCTGGAGGCTGCCGATTCACTGCCGGCGTCAATGAAATGCTGAGATTCGTTGAGCTGTTGCAATTGTTGCTGTTGATGCTGTTCGAAGAGTGAACGGGCACTGCTCGATTTTTGAACATTGTCACTGCCATTGCCACTGCCACCACCGCCACCATCCAAAGCGGATTTTTCCTGCTGTTGACGTTGTTGTTGTTGCTTTTGCAAAGAGTTTTGCAACACTGGTACAGTTGTCTTTTGTGGTGTGTTGAATATACACTCTTTCACCTCAACATTCTGAAAGTTAATTTAATTTGGAACTTACTATATATACTCGTACTCGTATATATATATTTATTCAGTCACTTACAATTGCACGATCCTCC
The DNA here is from genome assembly GCA_035041755.1 of Cacoxenus indagator. Classification (NCBI taxonomy): domain Eukaryota; kingdom Metazoa; phylum Arthropoda; class Insecta; order Diptera; family Drosophilidae; genus Cacoxenus; species Cacoxenus indagator. The sequence goes on from JAWNKX010000082.1 coordinate 190,343, forward strand.
GTATCGTTTTGTCGCGAGACTACCAAACGCACAGTTGCGCCCGGCTGAGTGGCACGGAGTATGGAAACCACGTCGGTCTGCGTTTTTCCCGTCATTGGCACACCATCGACCTCAAGCAATCGATCGCCGTGCCTTAGGCGCCCATCCTCAATGGCGGCGCCGCGTTGCAAAATGTTCTTGATATAAATTGGACAATGTCCGCCCGCAGGATTATCGCGTGTTGTCACCGAAAAGCCTAGTCCATTGGGACCCTTCTTCAGAACAATTTCGATTTTACGGCCAAGTTTGCGAGTATTGGCCACCTGCAGTGACGTGCCAACTGGTGCCATGTGTGATTTGCGTGTCGGCGAAACGGTCGCCACCTTTGTTTCAATGCCCGAGACAAGCTTCTCCTCGGCCTCGATCATCTCAGCGACCTTTGAGTCGCGACGCCTCGTCTTACCGGCGACGCCTTTTTTCTGGTAATCGGCGCGTAAAACACGCACGCGTAGCTCGGAGGACTCCAGCGAACGACGCAAGTACTCTTGCACTTTGCCCTCGGTCAGCCCAATCAGTTTAATGCCATTAATCTCGAGTAAACGATCCCCACGGCGTAAACGGCCACGCTCTGCGCGACTTCCGGGCTCGACGTGTTGCACCAACAACCCACCGCCGTGCTCATTATCCGGTATGGCGGTTAAGCCCAGAGGGCTGCCGTACTCATTGATGATTAGCAGCATTTCGCCGTCCTTTTCGCGTATCGACTCGTATGCCTGACCCAGGGGCTCCTTGCGTTTACTCTCGCGCGGCAACGATTTGCTCGAATAGATTTGATCCTGGTGCGATGAGTGGTGGTTCTGATGCGCTGGATTATGGTGAGGGTGCTGCTGGTAGCTAAGGTGATGCTGCTGCCGCTGGTGCTGCTGTTGACTACTATGCTGCTGGTAATGCTGTTGATTATGTTGGTTCTGTTGCTGCAGCTTTTCAGCAGCCTCCATCCACTTGTAACCGGTGCCATCGCCGAGAAATTGCATCGACAAACGGCCTAAACGTGCGAAATTCTGATGTGAAGGCGTCAAAGACCCCGCCTGCTGTTGTTGGGGTGGTGGTTGTGCCGGCTGTTGTTGCTGTTGCTGCTGCTGCTGCTGCTGCTGTTGTTGGTGTTGCGTCTGTTGTATTTGCAATTTCAATTGATGCTGTGCCGTGTCATCTTCTTCCTCCCACTGTGGCGACAAATTTCCGCCCGCCTTCTCAAGTAGCACACGTTCCGGCGAATCGCCAGCACAGTGGGGCGCTGCAGCCGACCAACGTTTATTGCTGCCCTCGGCTTTCAGCGATGCCAGTATATTCGGATCACTACTGCGGCGTACCTGCAGACCAACACCAGTCATAGGACAGGACGTTGTGCTGGTCACCTCGATGTGTGGTGTCGATATGTCACCCGTGGTGGGTGCTTCTGTGTTGGTGGGATCGCGAAATATATCAGGCGAACCAGTGCCAACAGATGAACTGCCAGAGGCACCATCGCCACCACCTTGCGGCACGCCGGGATCTGGACCAGAATCTTCGAAACTAGCAAGTATCTGTTCACGATCATCGGCAACATCACGCACGCAATCATCGGGATCAAGTATGCCCGATTGTGTTTGCAGATGGTGCACGGCGACCCAAGAATCGGGTTCCTGTAAGGGAAACAGCAAAGTAAAGAAAAGAGAAGATTGAATTATAATGGTTACCATAAATCAAAACGAGACATGCGTAATGCTAAATCAAGTAATCGAAAATTTGAATACAGGAAGCAAAACGTTAAACACCTAAAAAAGCAACTACCCTTCCGGCTACACAACACTAAAATTGGTGAGCCACAATCAATAAATGATTATGGTACCAACTTATTTGGCCCTTGGCTACTAACAACTTGTAACATAACACAACACCTGGCGACGCTATGACGCAGTCAACAACAACAATGACACCATTAGCTGATTCATGAGACCCAACGTCGAGACCCCAAAATGGCAATTACCAATTACCATTTGTGCATTGGTCGGTCTAACAACTCAAATTGGCACGAGGCTGACAATCCGATGATTGTAATTGTTTTCAGAGTAAGGTTGGTCCCCTTGCATGTGGGTGCCCAATTACAACACAACAACAACAACGACAACAATACAAACGTACAACAGTACAAATCGCTCAGTGGTTTCGAAACGACCTCAGTGTCAACTCAGATCTGTTGAGAGTAAAACGATGACAAATAATCCAAATAAACTTATTGCTCTTTGCTTAACCAAGAGTAGTAGACTCGAAAACTTAAAGGCATGCAGCCTCCAAACATCCGAATCGCTTTTGCCTCACAACATTTTATATTCACATTAAATGAAGTGTCGTCATTTATAAAACGACAAGACGAACGCATTCAATCCAGTCGTGTCAGATTTATGTTTTTGCCTTTGCATTTGGTCACATTCAATGAAATATTATTAACGTGCTCATAACGCAATACAAAGTGACAAGACAACAGTAATAGATTTGTCAAGAGCGAGGGTGTTTCCAGAAGTAGTAGACGGTCTAACATAGATGGCTACTCTTTTTAGCGAAAACAATATTCAAATTTACAAGGTCCAAGTCCAAAGTATATGAAAGCTAATTTGAATTTCACTCTTGGAGCGTGGGATTCTTGTTTTCAACCATAAAATATAGAATGACCAAATTCAAACGAGACCACAGCAGCTGTGAAGATGGGCGTCGGTGCGGTCAATCGCGTGAGGTGGCTGTTAAGTCATTTCATGTAGCATAGTGTGACCGCCCTATTCTCAGTAACCTATTAGCAACCTATTACGAATGGTGAAGCTTTTAATAGGTTTTGTGCTTTTTGGTATTCTCACGCACTATTTAAAGCTGCATCATTAAAAAAGCTGTTTTTACAGCAGTCTGTGAAATCCATGTACGCAGTCTGTTAAATCATATGGTTTTTTTCAAAATTCAAAAAATTGCATGCTGGCGCGACGAACGGTGAAAAGTGTATTTTATATTTATAAAGATTTATTTTAACGGATTTATCTATCCAACGATTTAAGTGCAGCCGCTGCTGAAACGAAACTCAAATGGAATTTTTGAGTTTCCATTATCGTGCGGCTTCAACTGATCTATTTTTTGAGAATATTTTTGAGAATCGATAGTTTCTCTTAAAAATATTGTCCGATATTGAAAAGGAGTCGCTATGGTCACGCACTGATTTTAATATATTTAATTTTTTTTATAATTATCATTCTTTTCAATAATATTTTTAATTATGCAGCTTGTTTTGGTCCAGTACAGTGTGAACAAGGAAACAGCTGGTAAAAACTGTAAAAAATTACATTTTAACATTTATTGTGATATGACCTACCAAGGACCTATTGAAAACCTGGCAGAAAACCTATTAATGAGCTTCCCCTATTATGTTTCTAAAAGTAATAGCCTGTTTCACGTGCTGTTAAGGTGCTGAGAATACGGCCCTAAGATAGTGGTTAGGAGTTTACATATTCTGAACAGCTGCTTCAGGTAGAGAAGCTAATGGTATTGTGCGTTGGAGAGTCAGTGAATGAACTTTGGAAATTTATAAGTGCGAATAAATGTAAATGAATAAATTAGAGAATAAATTACAGTTGTAACCAGATGACTTTAAATACAAGCACATATTGCAACTGCAAGACCTGGGAAAATCAACTGATCCACCGAACCAAGAATTAATCTAATTTAATCTAAGAAACCGATAACCGCCGTATAAAGTTAACGCAGATAGCAGAGCTTGTAGGCATTTAACAAACTGCAGCAGCAGCACACCATATTGGCTGAAGATTTGTATATGAAAAAGCTCTGTACAAGGTGCGTGACACGTTTGCTAACAATTGAACAAAAACTGCGCCGTGAGGATGTTTCAAGTCAAAAATCATTGAATTGCGTCCTCATCTACCCTATTCGCCCGTATTTAAGCTCCTCTGACTATTTGCTGTGTCCAAACCTAAAGAAAGGGCTTGGTGGGAAGAGATTTGGTACCAATGATGAGCTGGAATGTGCTGTGCGAATTCGTCAGCTGTTAGCGAAGGTAAAAAACAAAAGGAGGTACAAAAAATATGGTTACCAATTTTTCAACTTAAGCTTTTAAGATTTCATTCTCAAAACTGAAGAAGAAAAATTAACTAAAAAGAGTATGCATCTATGCTAGGACGCCCATATCAAAAATTTCACCGCATTCTGTTTTGCCAAGCTATGTAATCTCGACTGGTTACCACGACCGTCCAGTACATTGTCCCTTAAGAACAAGAGGACAATCTACAGACAAGTAGTGGCCCCAATTTGGCGTTATGCGATACAAATCTGGGGTACCGGTTCTACCAACAATATTCAAAAGATCCAAGTACGCCGCAAAACTGTGGCTCCCTGGTTTGTACGCAACACCACCCTACACAGAGACCTGAATATCCCAATTGTGGTTGAGGAGATCAGTCAAAATTGCAGTCGTTATCACTGAGGCTGCAATCTCACCTAAACAGTCTGGCTAAGAAGAAACTTCGCCGTATTGACCTTCTAAACAGAACATCCCCAACTAAGTAAATATTCTCCGCTGGGGTATAACCGTCGCTTGTAACTATCAAAAAATAAAATAAAATAAAATAATAATAATAATAATAATGGGCCCACTACTACTTCTGGGGATACCTTCGCATAACCATTGATGGGATAATTTTGTATTGATTTATGTTTTTTATCGTTTTATTTATTTTTTATATTTTGGATTTTTAGAGTGTAGGAGTTTAGTTAGTCGCAAGCTGTCATTAACAACTCGATATACGAGTAAACACTCAAAAATGACCACAAGAGTATTCATATAGCGCTTTCTTGTCTATACCGAAAACAATTAGTCAATATCATTCGATAGTGATTTATAACTGACTACATATGTTTGTATGATATGATATGAATACCGACACCATGTAACACGACACCAACGATAAATGATATACGAGTATATGATATACGATCGTAAAGTCTATTGTCATGAAATATTAAAGATGAGATAATACTCATTTCTCCGGAACACGAATCCAGATCTGGCGAAACAACTTTTTGTTATCATATATGAAATTTCGTATGATTTATAAATGATTCATAAATAATCATAAAACACACGAAGTGTGATCTAAAAATAATCGTAATATTGTGAACAATCAGTCGAAATTTTCTTCTATCGTACTCTTCGTTTGTGTTCAAATCACACCGTGTATATATTATATACACTTTATTTAACTACACCAAAATCCAGTCTATGGTCTTGGTCCACACCTCTCCAATAAATAAATTCTTCTGTTTTCTTATTTTTGAAAGAACAAGGCAACAAAAAAAAAAAATACTACACCACCCTTCCTTCAAGTGGCGAATTTGCAGTCTTGGCTGAGGAAACAGCAGTTGACCACCACTTGGAACGTTGTGTCTTGGATCAATAATGTTTTATGCAACAGAGAGCATATTAAGCGAATCGCTCTAAAATATTGAGCTGCCTTATCCTAAGCGTAGATACATTTTAGGCTTAGGTATGTGTTCTTTCTCCATTTCTTTTTACTACACTTTTTTAAAGCACAAATCTAATGAAGCACATTGTTAAAAAAACGTTGTTATCATCGGTGTATTTCTTTGCCACGATTGGCCGCCCCTAATATTTGGCCGCCCTAGGCCCGAACCTGCTGGTGCCTTAGGGAAAATTCGCCACTTCTCCTATGTCTTGTGGTGGCGCTGTTAACACTCCCATCACCTAGCACTGGTAGCGGCAGGATTACCGGAATATATAACGGCAGTTATAAAGATGATACTGTGTCTGAGCTGATCTCTCAGTTGATTTAGGAACTGAGTATATGATCGGAGTTTGCGTGCTAAATCTTGGGTCTACCACAAATCGCAGATCAGAGTTTGGTAACTGTTTCTAAGCTGCGAATAGGTATGTAATAGTCATGTAAATCTGCGCTTTGAGTCTGTAATCTCGGCCTAGAATCCAATTGAAATGAAATACGAGTACAATAGAAGTCTGGGTAATGGGGTGCCTATCTGTTGTTACCTTAGAGAACGCATACGGCGGCATTGAGGCGCGCTTATTCGGCAGAGTCAGCGAGTAGGATTTCTGCAAGTTGTGCAGATTGGTGAGGCTGGCATGTGTGATGCCCTCGTGCTTGGCAGCCACTTTATAGGTGTGGCGCCAACCGAAGATGCCACTTAATTTATTCTTCAACGCAGGACATTTGGGTGGCACATCGAACATTTTTTTGGCTAAAGTTTTTTTTATTTGCTTTTTTAAACAATATGATGTAATGTGATGCTTGATGAGCGATGAGCGATGACAATGAGCGATGACGATGACGCTGGTTGCTGTAGCTGGTTGCTAACTGAGCGAGTTAGAGTTATTCTCTGCTTCGATTTCTTTGGTATTTCAAATTAGCACAACTTAAATTTTTTCTCCTTTTTTCTTTTTTTGCTATTGTTTATCGGTCGCATGCTCTACACTCTTTCATCTCAATCCCTCTTTTTGTGGCACACATACACTCTTCTCTGCTGTTTGACTGATTGGCTCTTTATTTAAACTTTTTGTTAGCGTTGTTTTTGTGGTTGTTGTTGCACTTTAATACTTTGGTTTAAGGAACAGTCATATTTATATTTATTTCAGGCGTTTTATTTGTTTCTCTTGTTTAATTTGATTATTTATTTATTCATTTTTTTGGGTTAAACGAATTTTAATTCGTTCGTTCGACTACACGCGCGATACAGAGATACAATCCAAATATTCAACGTTTTTAGCGATGCTGATAAAACAAAAAATAAAAAGTTATAATTTAAAATTTTTTTTGTTTTTAAATTAAGAAGATAAACCATTTGACAATGACCACATAGCAAAGAACAAAAACCGAAGCAAACCATTTATGGCAACACACAAATTCTGATTAGATTGGAATGTGACGCAACGACGTTGCAAGTTTAAATGTCCCGGACTAACTGACTTCAATTACAAACTGTCGCCGCTTTTTAGATGGCAGTTTCCTGAAATAGCACAAACAACGACTAGTCTTTGTCGCTATTGTTGTCGCCGTAATTCGATGTCTTTGTTTTGATTCGTTCTGAATCTTATCACTAGCTGATATCTCAATAAGTGTGTGCCTGTGCGTGTGTGCGTGGAAGAAAAGAAATTCCTCAACTAGTTGTTATATCTGAAGTCTTGATTACGATTTCGAAAGCAAAAGTAGTGAAAAAAGCTCACTGACTAATTGCTACAACAAATGCAATTGTATAGAGGAATAAACAACACACAACTGCTCAGTATGTACTCAATAAATTGGCTAATTGGACATACATTTCACGATCATAATTTCTCATTACATTTAAGCCACTGCAACTCCAACGTTGGAAAGAAAACATACTTTGATTTTAATCGTTGCTCTAGAGATAGATACGAGTATATTGATAGAAGAATAGATAAACCGATTGATAGATCACTTTTACGAATTGTCACTATACGCGTACCGTGCAATGTGTAAAGGTAATGCTATTCAAACCAGACATTAGCAGACATTTCAACACTCCATTAATTTAATAGACACTCTGTTAACTTTGCATTTGTTGTTGCCTAAGTTGCTTCACATTAGGTAATCTCGAAATATTAAGACACACCTCAAAATGGAAAAACTATATAAGACAATAAATCATTGCGTGATCATAGCTATTGATTTTCAACATCGAACGATATTTTTTCAATCTAAATACCGTATAAAAAAAGCAAATCTGTTTTTACTTTAGCAGATGTAGTGATAGGCTGTTGCGCCACCGCAACCGATTTCCTAGACGGCTGGTTACTTCCAATCCTATCACAAGGTTAAAGAAACGTCAACGAATACAAATCCGAATCACCAGGATTTCCTCGCGACTGGTCGCTCCAACAACAGTATAGTATAAATTAAGTATAAGGAACAAAATTCATACAAATTCACTCACATAAGATTGAACACATCATTGGTTGTAGACTTGGCAATAAATATATAGATACATAGATACAAATCTTGTTCACATTTATAGATATGTACGATTAAACAGAAAAAAAAGTGAAGACAATATTTTTGCGAGAAACTGTCGATTCTCAAAAATGCTATGCTTACTACAGCGTGTTTCTCGTTTCAATTTTTGAACAGTAAAGAAGAAGCATTTGCAAATACCATACGTTCAACTGGCAACACCAAAACCTAAAAAAAATCTATTAGTGAGCTTTTAAATTGATTGAGTCTTGAGAATATGGCGGTAAAACAATGATATTGATACTAACATCGATTTTTGTATGTATTTCAGCCTTTCCACGAATATAATAGCTCATATAAGAAGTCTCCGCAACTAAATGGTGTTGGTGTCCATAAGTCTGGCAACACTGATCTGATTATGTCAAACGAAAATATGTTTGAAAGGTGTCCTTTCAGGCTACATTTTTTGTGAAGACAGCTGTGTAATTCGTTGCCCGTATTAAAAGTTATGCTGATTTAAATAAAAATAAAAATGTGTGCAGTTTACGGTGGGAATGCTGTGAGCGAACGTCGGACCCAGGTGTGGTTTGCTAGGTTCCGTTCCGGATATTTCGATGTAAATTATAGAATTAACGCAAATAAATTTAATTGACCAAATAACCATCAGTGAAATGCTGCTGAAACGTAGCGAAATGGAACCATTTTTAAGCGAATCATTACGGGCGATAAAAAATGGATTAAATATGAAAATATCCAATGCAAGCGATCATGGTCAAAGACCGGGTACATTCCACAAACGACTTCAAAGTCTGGATTGACGGCAAACAAGGTTATGTTGAGTGTTTGGTGGGATTGGAAGGGAATCGTCTATTATGAACTGATAGAACTTGGCGAAACGGTTAATTCGACCATTTGAATGAAGCAATCACGAAAGAGCGACCAGAATTGGCCAACGGAAAGGGAGTTGTCTTCCATCATGATAATGCTAGGCCATACACATCTTTGATGACCCGGAACAAATTACCGGAGCTTGGTTGGGAAGTTTTGATGCATCCACCGTATAGCCCGGACCTAGCACGCTTTGACTACCACTTGTTTCGGTCTCTACAAAACTCTTTTCATAGTAAAAAATTGGCCGAACGAAGAGCCGCTGAAAATCACTTGTCCAAGTTTTTCGTTACCCGGAAAATGGCAAAAAGTAATAGAATAGCAACAATTGAATTCGAATACAAGCAGATTCTGTAGAAAAATTGTGAAAACAATTTTATAAGAAAGCAGAAGTCAGCTTTACTCTTTACTTTTAAAGAACAACAAAAGTTTTATTTTAAAAGTGTAACAACTCCAGAGCACATATCTGAACTCATTTGCCGCCAGCACTAACAATCATCAGACTATCAGGCATGTGATAGAAATCGTTTTCGTGCGAAATAGTAAGCGATTTGATGTGATGTGTTTCCTTTCCATTTTCGAATTTGAAATCGTATATAGGATATACGATATGTATATGTTCCGATATGTATATAAGAAAATCACTTGTCAAATAAAGAAATGCACTTTTGGGAAAAACAAAAAAAAAACTGGTTTTGGTATGTGCCCGTTTAAGAGAGATGTACGCATAATAGTTCAATTAGCAGGTCCAATGTTAACTGGGTTAAGCCTAATGATTTTTGACATGAGTACGTCTTTGTTTTTCACTTATACGGGGTAGGTGTTCAAGAAAGTGTTGACAAAAATAAGGTGACATACAATTTATAGTTTTAGCTACATGGATATCTATCAGCTATAATCAAAATTTAATTACACCACTCGATAGGTAAAGGATCTTTAAGTAATGATTTTAATCGCATTGGTCAATGGGACAATTGCTTCGGCGGGCATACTATGTGTCTGATCAATACGTGCACAGAAAATATTATCCATTACGTAGAGGTATTAACGTAAACCGGCCGTGTACCCAATACTGCCACCCCATCTTTCAATTTTTATTTTGCTTTTATATTCTTGAAGAAACATAAAAAATATGTCTCAAAAAAGTGCACTATGCCTGTGTCTGCACAGGAGGACCACAGAAGAACGAAGCCAAATTACAGCAACACATGACTGAAATCAACCGATCGCTAACTGATCAGGTTCAATTACAATAATTAAAACTGCTTCAAGTATAATGTTAATCAACAAATAGTGCTTAATGGCGGTTGAGAGGCGAAAAGAAGGCGTCGAATTTAATCGTAATGCGAACTTATTTCACTACTCGGCATCTCAACGATTATACTAGATTTGGACACACCTGTGCAAACATGGTTAGAAAACTCTAAAACACATTCAACCGATTTAATTGACAACAAACTGAAATTGTTCAAGTAGTGAAGTGAATAGCTGTGAGAAGACCAGAGGCGAGACGAGTTATGTCGACTAAAATCGAGTGGCGTCGGCAGTAGAACACCATGACAAAGTTACAAAAAAAAAATTGAATTTTTTTACACACAAACTTATAAACTTTGATTCCCATAAAAAAATATCTGACCAAGTGCGTGTTGACCCCGCGTGGAGAGAGTTCCGTACGTTGAATATGTCACAGAATATATACTCGGTTTGTTTTGTACAATAACGAAATATGTATTCAATTATATCTACTCATTTTGTTTTCGTTAAGCAAGTAACTTCTACAAGCAACGCTCACTGAATAGGTCACTTACTTTTTTTTTAATAGTTTAGGCTCAGTAATTTTGTTCATCTGTTTTCTTAAATACCGTTAAAAGTAAAAAATAAATTTAATAAATATATATATATATATTTGAGACCCTTGCAACAAGCCCTTTCATTTGGTGTATCACACAACTTAATCGGTCCAAAAGATTCGGACCAAATTGGCTGTAGAACTGGAATAGACGTTTTCACTCAAACGTACGGAACACTAACCGCCCTATTCTCAGCAACCTATTAGAAAATGGTCAAGCTTTTTATAGTTTTTGTGCTTCTGGCTATTCTCACGCATATTTAAAGCCGCCAAGTAACGAAACTTAAGTAGCATTTTTGAGTTTCCATTATCCGCGGCTACAATTGCTGTATCAATTGGTGCCACAATATTTTTAAGAATCGATAGTTTCTCTCAAAAAGATTGTCCGGTATTGAAAATGAATCGCTATGACCCCGCAAAGACTTTAACAGACCCTCTATTGTCATCATTATTACTATTTTCCAAAATTTTGGCAATAATACAGCAAATCACGTTGTCGTCCATTTTACAGTGTGTTAGCAGTGCGCGAAATACCAGCTGATCAAAACCTGTAAAAAAATACGATTTTAACATTTATCGTGATATGACCTATATGATATGAGGAGCTTTTACAAACCTGGCAGAAACCTATTAGAGACCTATTACATAAGCTTTTTAAATAGGTAGTAAATAGGTGAAGAGCTTTCCCTAATATGTTTCTGACAGTAACACACTATTTCACTTGCTGTTAGATTGGTGAGAATAGCGGCCTAAAAATGTTTTAATTCAATTATGCCAAGTTGCACTTTAATCGAAGATTGGCGACGAAATTGTAAATTTCAAAAGTTCCCGTTGATTTTGAAATTGATGCTGCGTTGTTGTTGGTTTTGCTTGCGAGGTACGAGTATTCCATAACATGCTCAATATGTTTTACAACCACAACTACAACAAATCAAAACAACGGCAACAAAAGCAAAGGTAAACCTCACATAAGTCCTTCACTCAAAAATGCATATGCGTGCGAAAAAAGTTCCCTAAAAAAGACACAAAACTAAGGAAAAAAATAATCACAAAACAAAGAATAATAATAATAAAAAAATATACAAAAATTAAATAAAAAATGAACCATCCATCAAAGCCGTGAGTAACGCAACGCGCTTGCTGAGCCAAATGCCCAACAGCTGTGAGAGTGAAGCTGGTTAGCAAGCAACACGACCCGCGCCGCGCGGAGCGGTGCGAGAGTTGAAAACCAAAAAGACGGCGGTTATATGATTTGAATAAAAAAAAATAGTTTTAATCTTTAGTTTGCACTCATTTCTTCTTATTTCCCAACTCAATTTAGGCCTCAGTGAGTTAGTAAGCGAGTCATAGGGCATTTTTTAAGTGAATCATTACGGGCGATAAAAAATGGATTAAATATGAGAATATCCAATGCAAGCGATCATGGTCAAAGACCGGGTACATTCCACAAACGACTTCAAAGTCTGGATTGACGGCAAACAAGGTTATGTTGAGTGTTTGGTGGGATTGGAAGGGAATCGTCTATTATGAACTGATAGAACTTGGCGAAACGGTTAATTCGACCATTTGAATGAAGCAATCACGAAAGAGCGACCAGAATTGGCCAACGGAAAGGGAGTTGTCTTCCATCATGATAATGCTAGGCCATACACATCTTTGATGACCCGGAACAAATTAACGGAGCTTGGTTGGGAAGTTTTGATGCATCCACCGTATAGCCCGGACCTAGCACGCTTTGACTACCACTTGTTTCGGTCTCTACAAAACTCTTTTCATAGTAAAAAATTGGCCGAACGAAGAGCCGCTGAAAATCACTTGTCCAAGTTTTTCGTTACCCGGAAAATGGCAAAAAGTAATAGAATAGCAACAATTGAATTCGAATACAAGCAGATTCTGTAGAAAAATTGTGAAAACAATTTTATAAGAAAGCAGAAGTCAGCTTTACTCTTTACTTTTAAAGAACAACAAAAGTTTTATTTTAAAAGTGTAACAACTCCAGAGCACATATCTGAACTCATTTGCCGCCAGCACTAACAATCATCAGACTATCAGGCATGTGATAGAAATCGTTTTCGTGCGAAATAGTAAGCGATTTGATGTGATGTGTTTCTTTTCCATTTTCGAATTTGAAATCGTATATAGGATATACGATATGTATATGTTCCGATATGTATATAAGAAAATCACTTGTCAAATAAAGAAATGCACTTTTGGGAAAAACAAAAAAAAAACTGGTTTTGGTATGTGCCCGTTTAAGAGAGATGTACGCATAATAGTTCAATTAGCAGGTCCAATGTTAACTGGGTTAAGCCTAATGATTTTTGACATGAGTACGTCTTTGTTTTTCACTTATACGGGGTAGGTGTTCAAGAAAGTGTTGACAAAAATAAGGTGACATACAATTTATAGTTTTAGCTACATGGATATCTATCAGCTATAATCAAAATTTAATTACACCACTCGATAGGTAAAGGATCTTTAAGTAATGATTTTAATCGCATTGGTCAATGGGACAATTGCTTCGGCGGGCATACTATGTGTCTGATCAATACGTGCACAGAAAATATTATCCATTACGTAGAGGTATTAACGTAAACCGGCCGTGTACCCAATACTGCCACCCCATCTTTCAATTTTTATTTTGCTTTTATATTCTTGAAGAAACATAAAAAATATGTCTCAAAAAAGTGCACTATGCCTGTGTCTGCACAGGAGGACCACAGAAGAACGAAGCCAAATTACAGCAACACATGACTGAAATCAACCGATCGCTAACTGATCAGGTTCAATTACAATAATTAAAACTGCTTCAAGTATAATGTTAATCAACAAATAGTGCTTAATGGCGGTTGAGAGGCGAAAAGAAGGCGTCGAATTTAATCGTAATGCGAACTTATTTCACTACTCGGCATCTCAACGATTATACTAGATTTGGACACACCTGTGCAAACATGGTTAGAAAACTCTAAAACACATTCAACCGATTTAATTGACAACAAACTGAAATTGTTCAAGTAGTGAAGTGAATAGCTGTGAGAAGACCAGAGGCGAGACGAGTTATGTCGACTAAAATCGAGTGGCGTCGGCAGTAGAACACCATGACAAAGTTACAAAAAAAAAATTTGAATTTTTTTACACACAAACTTATAAACTTTGATTCCCATAAAAAAATATCTGACCAAGTGCGTGTTGACCCCGCGTGGAGAGAGTTCCGTACGTTGAATATGTCACAGAATATATACTCGGTTTGTTTTGTACAATAACGAAATATGTATTCAATTATATCTACTCATTTTGTTTTCGTTAAGCAAGTAACTTCTACAAGCAACGCTCACTGAATAGGTCACTTACTTTTTTTTTAATAGTTTAGGCTCAGTAATTTTGTTCATCTGTTTTCTTAAATACCGTTAAAAGTAAAAAATAAATTTAATAAATATATATATATATATTTGAGACCCTTGCAACAAGCCCTTTCATTTGGTGTATCACACAACTTAATCGGTCCAAAAGATTCGGACCAAATTGGCTGTAGAACTGGAATAGACGTTTTCACTCAAACGTACGGAACACTAACCGCCCTATTCTCAGCAACCTATTAGAAAATGGTCAAGCTTTTTATAGTTTTTGTGCTTCTGGCTATTCTCACGCATATTTAAAGCCGCCAAGTAACGAAACTTAAGTAGCATTTTTGAGTTTCCATTATCCGCGGCTACAATTGCTGTATCAATTGGTGCCACAATATTTTTAAGAATCGATAGTTTCTCTCAAAAAGATTGTCCGGTATTGAAAATGAATCGCTATGACCCCGCAAAGACTTTAACAGACCCTCTATTGTCATCATTATTACTATTTTCCAAAATTTTGGCAATAATACAGCAAATCACGTTGTCGTCCATTTTACAGTGTGTTAGCAGTGCGCGAAATACCAGCTGATCAAAATCTGTAAAAAAATACGATTTTAACATTTATCGTGATATGACCTATATGATATGAGGAGCTTTTACAAACCTGGCAGAAACCTATTAGAGACCTATTACATAAGCTTTTTAAATAGGTAGTAAATAGGTGAAGAGCTTTCCCTAATATGTTTCTGACAGTAACACACTATTTCACTTGCTGTTAGATTGGTGAGAATAGCGGCCTAAAAATGTTTTAATTCAATTATGCCAAGTTGCACTTTAATCGAAGATTGGCGACGAAATTGTAAATTTCAAAAGTTCCCGTTGATTTTGAAATTGATGCTGCGTTGTTGTTGGTTTTGCTTGCGAGGTACGAGTATTCCATAACATGCTCAATATGTTTTACAACCACAACTACAACAAATCAAAACAACGGCAACAAAAGCAAAGGTAAACCTCACATAAGTCCTTCACTCAAAAATGCATATGCGTGCGAAAAAAGTTCCCTAAAAAAGACACAAAACTAAGGAAAAAAATAATCACAAAACAAAGAATAATAATAATAAAAAAATATACAAAAATTAAATAAAAAATGAACCATCCATCAAAGCCGTGAGTAACGCAACGCGCTTGCTGAGCCAAATGCCCAACAGCTGTGAGAGTGAAGCTGGTTAGCAAGCAACACGACCCGCGCCGCGCGGAGCGGTGCGAGAGTTGAAAACCAAAAAGACGGCGGTTATATGATTTGAATAAAAAAAAATAGTTTTAATCTTTAGTTTGCACTCATTTCTTCTTATTTCCCAACTCAATTTAGGCCTCAGTGAGTTAGTAAGCGAGTCATAGGGCATTGAGAAGAAAAAGCTGACTAACTGACTGGCGGCTTTCCTAGTTGACTTGCGTTAAGATGTCTTAGGCTGAGCTGACTTGGAGGGAAAGCAGCCTGTTTGCATGCACAAATTCCAATTACATTTTTTTTAGTTCATTATAGATTTTTTTTATTGTTTTTGTTTTTTGCCTTTTGCATGCAATCACAATAAATTTGTATCTCTTTCCTTTGTTGTCGCTCTTTTATATATACATGAAACTACTAGAAAACCAATGAAGTTGTGGGCGAGGACGTTATGCAACTAGGCGCAAATGGAGCACTCTAAAGTAGAAATAAGATTGCAGCAGCGTGCGCCACAAGATCACAAAATCATTCTTGTAGACAACAACAGCAACAACAACAAAAACTATATAAATTCCAACAATTTTGATAAAATTGCTTCTTTGGCTTGATCTGTGAGCAAACATTATTTTATGTCAGAGTTGTAACAAAGAAAAGTTTGCTGGAAAAGGGATAAAGGAAAAAAACAAGGAAAAAAAGTGGGAAAAATGAAAAAGAAAATGCTAAAATGCAAATCCCACGCCAAAAGAAACGCGCATGTTGCCACTTACAGCATGGCTACATGCAACATCCAATGGCAACAACAAAAATAATAATAACAACAACCAACGATCACAATCATGCAGCAAGAAAAGGCCAAGTTATGATATGCAAAAAAGGCAGCTTACCATTTTCCCCTTTTTCTTTAGTGAGAAAGTCGGAAAAATACTATGTGCCTGAAATACAATGGAAGCGACACAATGGGGGCGTGGCAATGCAAGAGTACAACTTAAATTTCTCTCTAGAAGTGATTTTGAATACTGGGAAAGGGCAAATGGAGGCGCAATTGCGTTCAGTGCCGTTCATGGTTTTTTAAAGTGTTTCTACAAGCTCAATTGAGAACATCCAACTTGGAAATATATACTAGCGAAACCCCGCCCGCCTCTTAAGGAAAGAATAAACTCTTTCCAACAATTTGAATAAAATTAAAACATACTGCGTTCTCGAGCATCTTGTGTGCACTGTACTTAACTTTCTTCTTCTCTGCCAGCAGCTTGCCTATTTGCATTAATAGATTGATCACTAAGACTAAATTTTCTTGGCATGATTCTCAAAACAAAATAAGTATTTTTACTTAATGCTTAAATTAAACACTTTATATCGTAAAGTAATATATAAATGATGCAGATCTAGATCATTGATCAGACTTAAATAAATCGTATGGCGTATCATAACCTGAGCAACTATGTAAATGATCACACGAGGATAGTGACGGATTTACTTTTACAGACATTTTGCATAAATTGTTAATTGTTCATAGAAATTCGACGAAGTTGACAAATTATAGTAATGTCACCTGAACCAAAGGTGTGTACCAAATTTCCGATAAATCGGTCAACAGGAAGTAGGCAACATTTCAATTACAAAATTTGACACAAGTAGGCTGATCTAAATAAAAGCGTTTAATAAATAACTATATGTATTTTGACAATTGACAAATTCAGTAATCTACTTAAATGACAATCAATGACATTCAAAGCGAGTACTGCTTTATAAACAGAAATAGAATTAAATAATTTGTCATATATAAGCGTGAACGTATATATTAAAGCAAATAACAAGCTGTCGCGCTTTTCCACATAAATTTCGATAGAATCATCCCTCCCAACGTCGATATAAACACTACAATCATTTAAATATATCATCACTAATGGCTAATGGCGCCAATTTCATTTCTTCTCTAATTGACATTTTATCCAAAACTCCAACCCCAACAACCCCTTACCAGTAATTTGAAGCAACTTTATTTTGACGTTGATTTATTCGACGATCCAAGCCAAGCCAACAAAGCAAACTAAAATCATAAAATCCCTTATCAGCCAACAAGTTTAACAGCAGTTAAGCAGCTGCTTGCTTTAATTACGCTCGAACGCAATGCATGAAGCGAGTGAGAAGTAGCGAAGAGGCAGAGGAATAGGTGAGCTTATTGAGTAAAAGTTGGAAGTAGCAAGTAATGAGTGTGAATTGCGAGTTGTGTATAATAAAGCAAAGGGTTTTCTTTCTTATATATATTTATACATATATACACACATGCAGAAAAAGATATGGAGTAATATTTAATATTTGTTATTATTATTTTATTTATTTATTATTTATTTATTTATAAATTTTTTTTTTTTAATTTTAATTGTAAATCAAGGCATTTCTTTTGAAATTTCTAATTGATGTGGTTTGTCGGGTATTTTCTTAATGAAGCTTCATTTGTAAAGCAGAAAGCAGGCAACAAAGACCAATACATAATGGAACGCACTAAGACCTAGGAAGCATATATTGATGATCAGCAGAAGTAAAATGAGAAGAAGAAGGAATTGAGAGACTCATTTTAGTTTGTTGTTAAGTGTACATGATACGTCATTCAAGGCTACAATTTGAGCAGCACTGATAGATATAAGCTAGAGATAAAAACATATACGCGTATAAAGCATAGTTTAGTTTAGACGCAAGGAAGACTAAAGGCAAGGTGCAAGAGCGACCGATAGACAGAAAAATAAACGAAGTGAATTCGACGTTGATGACCACCGCATGCTGTGGTACCTATGCTGACATGCATAGAGAGCTTACCACAAACGCAACAATGAGTGACGAGAATCTATGTGAAAAGAGCAAGAGATCGAGCGAAAAGACACAAAGAGTGAGCTTAATAGAGGTCAAGTAAGTTCACTTTCACTGTTGTCGGGCTGTTGTTTATTGTTGTTGGTATTGTTGGTATGGTTCGGGAGCGGCTTATAATAGAAATAATGAAGACCCACACAAAAAACAACAATAAAAAAAAAACTATTTCACGTGCAACAAAAACAACAAGAAAATCATTTCGAAAACTCAATGCCGTCAAAAGTATAATTCTAATAAATGCCAAACAATAGCAATAAGCAGCAACAACAACAAACAATAGAAACAAGTTAAATAGCCGAACAATTTTGCTGTAATCATTAAATTGTGCAATACTTGGGTCGATCAATAAGTATTTGCGTTTGAAGCTGATGAGGTTGCAGAAAAAAATTGTTATTACCAACGATAGAGATTAGTTCTTATATGGCAGCCAGTTTTATTACACGGTATTTGTGTTTCTCCATAATATAGAAAAAAGATAATTATCGATCCGCAAGAAGGAATTTTTGAAAAGAGAACATGATTGCCGCATCAAAACGCATGTAAGTACCGATGGGAGCTGCCGTCGTACTAAAGGTTAGACAGAGAAAGAAAGAACAAAAACCAGTGAAAAGGTGCACTGTTCAGGGAGAGCGCGTAATGAGTGTATTAAAGTTCAACAAACAACCACAATAATGTGAAAAAAAAAAAACTAGAGTATGTCTTCTTGTCTTGTTAATTGTTGTTTAAGCAAGAAAGCACAAAATAAATAACTATAAAAAAGAGACAACGCAACACAACAAAACATCAACCTACCCAAAATGTTCAAGAATGGAGAAGCGGCAAAGGAGCTGGAAAAAACTATCTTAACTGTTTATTTCATATAATACACTATTTTTCGGCTATCAAATTATACATGCTTATATACACAACCCTGCTCTTCACAACTATTTAAGCACACGAGCCTCGCCAACTGTCAACCATTGCAACCCTTCCGTCTTTCTACGGCACTTTTATTTAATTTCCTTTTCTTTTTAATATTAAAAATATAATAATTATAATTTTTTTACGCAATTCTCATTTGATTTTGTAACTGGTTTCGATACAAAATAAAAAAATTTTAATAAGTGGGAATTTTTGTGAGCGGCTTTCCTCATTGCACACAAACGGAAAGCACAACTTTTTTTTTAATTATATAAAAAATTTACAATATGAAAAAAACTAAATAAAATAAAATTAACTAAAAGAGCACATTGTGTACCTGCGCCCCTCAACTGTCACCCTACTCAACGTAACTCCGCTTAATTCGCCGCAGCTCAGTAGTTCGCTCAGTTCAAGTTTGGTTGGTTTGCTTTAGTTTAAGCGTATCTAGAACGCGCGCACTCACACAATTTTTAAATACATAACTCAGCTGAGAACGCAATGCAAACAAGAAAACACACACAGAAAAGCAGCTAAAAACTAAGAAGCGATAAATGCCGCTAAACACAAACTTTTCAGATATTATTTTCAACTGCGGTCGCTTACACTTGTTCGTCTCGCCAATGGGAAGTATATGTATAAAGAGTCACAGCTTTTGCCAATGTCAGAGTATATTATATATGATAATTTGTTCGTTTTCTTTGTGTCTGCTGCGAAATATGATAGGAATGAACAAAATATGATCGATCGCACGCATTTGAATCAAGCATACAAAATTAATTTGCAGCTGTGATTGAATTCATTTGAAATTTTCAAATGACATACACATACACATACAGATATAGTTTGCAGAAACTAGAGTTACGGGCCAATCGAACTGTCGTTATTTACGCTCAGTGGTTGTAGGAGTCTCGTCTCGTCGTGTCGGTATTCGCCAGCATAAGTTGTTGCCACTTGTTGCAGCGAAAAGCACTAAACAACAATGTGCAACAAAAACCATTAACAAAATAATAATAATAAAAAAATCCAAAAGAAGTCGTTCTAGAACGAGTATCTGGCATCTTGTATCTCTCGTAGATCGCACGTTTGCGATAGAAAGAAAAACAGTTGGAGTAGTACACTTAAGAGTTGAGTGTGGCAAGGGGAAAACGAAATCGGCAACGGTCAGTCGAGTTAGTCGGCACACATGATTTTTCTGTAGCGACAGAAACATTTGAAGGCCAACATGTCAGCAACGTCCACTAAGATACAACTACAACAATAATCACAACTTAGATAGAATTGCAATGAAAACAAGACACTCAACCCTCGATGAGTTACGACGGGGCAGCATGGACGCAGTGTTGCACATTCTATGAGTTCCTGTTCGATCGCAAAAAAAAGAAAGAGAAGACAGAAAGAAGAAGAAATAGGAATATTAGGAAAAACAGATAATCGAAGTATCGGTAAAAGGAAAGAAGTTGACTAAGCCAATCTGTGGTAGGCTAAAGGAATATAAATTGATGGTGTGGAAATTTTGGGAAAATACAGTGGAAAATATAGAAAACAGATAGAAGAAGACAGAAGATAGGTTAAGATGAAATGAAGAAAAAGTTGTAAAGGGAACAGTAGACAAATGGTGTGGTAAAGTTAAATGAAGTGGCAGACGAAAACAGCGTTACATGAATTGTTAAGAAAAGAATGAATGAACGAAGGAGAAGTTAACGTTGAGGGGTAAACGAAGGACTGGCATGATGATGGAAGGAAGGACGACGAGACGAATAAAGGAAGATAAAGTATGATAAAGGGAATTGAAGAGAAAGGCTAAAGAGTAAGTACTGTGAGAATAATGAAGAAAGAAGTGGAATGAATAAAATGAAGAAGAGGAAATACTTCCTTTATCCCATTTGACAGTAAGGTGAATGAAAAGGAAGATTATTCTAGCAAAGGAGAACATGGCAATAATTAAGTAATTATAAAGTTTCTTATGATCAGGGTCACAATCGAGACGAGGGTAGTAAAGGAAACGAACTTGCCAACATTTGCGGTTCACACGCTTAAAAATACGAATAGATAAGGACTAAAACCATCAAGGATACTACTGTCGTTGCCTGAGAAACATGTGTTTTACGCGCTCATATAGACATACACACACACTGGCATCCATATACAAACAAACAAATAGAAAAAACCCTCGCACGAAAAACTATACGCATGCAACCCTAAAGAGACCACCGTCAACACCAACAATGCCATCGTCATTGTTCCTTTCTCAACAATGCGCAAAACTATTAATTTTCCACTTAAGTGGTTGGAAAAACTACGTTCCTTCTACAACTTTTCGTCTGTCTTGTCTTCTGCCCGTTTTTCACCAGTCTCATGTGATGTTCTTCGAAATGCGCGTTTCCTGTCGACTAGGCAGGTCTTCGTCATGGGAAAATGAGCATGGCACAAAAATAGCCGAGACTAAGGAAGCAGAAGAAGCCGTCGATTATAGGTTAAGGCGAGAAACAGCAATCGGGAACACTTAATGCAAATGCAATACAATGTTTACCACAAACTCGAATATCTTGAAATACCATAGAACAGAAGTGCCTTGGGCCTACATTGTCAGACTATGATAGTTTCACAATTTCTGGCACAAACAGATACACTTTGAATCAGCTCCAATTACACACCTGTAATTCATGTCATATAATAGCAACACAATTTTATTTCAAGCAAAGTTTCATTCAAATTATTCAAAAATTATTCGGTACGGGTAATTCGAAAATTACCCGTATATTCAATGACTGTGCACACTTAGCCGCAGAAATCCATACAACTGAAATCCGCTTTCATACCAAAATACTCTTATATCTCATACTAGCTGGTAACCGCGACTACGTTTGCATAGAATTAGTACTTCGAGTAGCCTATTTTTTTTACAAACTTTCATCAATCTCCATACTAATTAAAAAAAATGAAAAAATTGCTCAGGTAATATCTACGTGTCAAAATTTAAGTAAATAGGTCAATGAATGAGAGGTAATTATTTCAAATTATAACAACTTAATTCCACAAATTGTCGTAAACTAAGTTTTTGGTTTTTCATGTCACACGTTTTCGCCTGTCACATAATCCATGCGACAAAAAGTAGTCTATGTTCGTTCCCAAGGTGCCATCTATCTCTATACCAAAATTCATAAAAATTGGTTCTGCTGTTTAAGCGTGAAAAGGTAACATACACATTTCTTTCGCATTTATATTATTAGTAAGGATGACTAGGTTGTACAATAACTTTTTCTTTAGGTTTATAAGACAAACGCCATAAAATAACGCAGCCAACAACGAAACAATTCGAACTAATCGAACAAATAAAAAGTTTCGCAAGAATTTTCAGTTTAATCCGTACGATTTCAATTCTAAAATTTTATACAACAGACCGGAAATCGGTTCTTCGATAGTTTGTTGCTTAAAGCTGCTCGACTGCCACTAATTGATAAGTCGTCAGACACAAAACCCGTATTTGGAAGAACGTTTGGAAAATTTAAGGAAAAATTATCCTAACTGAGATACGAGTACTACGTGAATACAGGGTAAGACGAAGGATAATGGGGGACTTGTTAGTATTGTTTAATGAAAGCACATTTTCACCCAAACCTACTGAGGCGAAATGCATTAAACATTTACTTCAATTGCTGTTATAATAATAAATAATATAATAAATGTGTTGGTGGTGACAATGAGTTCTTGACCTCCTTGGTAACATCAGTGACTAACAGTCCAAGGAGAAGGTTCCCAATAAGCAGAAGGCGGTTCCCGGGTGTTTGATCTCTTTTTCAACTAAACGATATGTGCTAATAAAATTAGGCGACTGTTTATTTTGACATAAAATTTTTTTTTACAATAATCTAACAAATGGATCAAACCTTTATGATTTTTTGGGCAAAAACAAAACCTCAGCCACCGAATTCGCCGGATTTGGCCCCCGGTGACTTTTTTTCTTATCAATATCAATTTCAAAAGGACGGAGATTTGCCAAAATTGAATAAATAAATACCGCATCGCTAAAAAAACCAAAGGCCATGCCAGAAAGCGCATATCAATAATGTGTTGGAAAAAGCGCTGACACACACGAGTGTATTATATCTGAGGTGGAATACTTTGAAAGGGACAAAAATGACATTAATGAATAAAAAAATATTTATTGAGTAAAATAATAAGTCAGCTTATTTTATGAACACACGTCGCAGCATGAACTAAAACACTTTATGGTATATATTAAAATCCAATAAGAAAAGGTTCAATTTTTTGCTGTTTACTTTTTCTTTCAATTTCAAACAAGTGAATAAAAGAATTTAAGAAAATAATCCATTTAACAATAAAACCAAGAACAAAAGCGATATTGTTGCGATTCCAAGCAACAATGCGATAAGAAATACGGCTTATCATATTAGAATGAGGGTATGGTGGTGTGTGTTGAAGCATGGTGCGTTAGGTGATATAATGGAAAACACTTAATTAACGAAACATTCCAAAAATATAAAACGACAAACGCATACCATACAGAGACAGACAGACACATACACAGAAAAATCTACATATTTAGATAAAAAGGCAATGATAAGTGTACAAAAAGCTCAGCAAAGAAAGTCAAGATGAAAAAACAACAAAATAGAATAAAGCGAATTCACACTTTTGAGTTCGTTTGTCCTCTCGTAAAACAGCACCAGGTGACAAATTCCAACATTTTGGCAACACTGACAGCGTACACGGTTGCTCTTAAAGTGTAGTGACACTCAAACTGTGTGCGCGAGCAGAGGAATTCGAATGATTTTTCTTTATTTTATTTGATTTTATTTATTTGGTTGGTGTTTTTAATTTTTACTTGCATTCTTTGCACGTTGTACTTCATACTTTGTGAAATTTTGGCACAATTCAAAACAAATTCTATGAAAACGAATAACTAAAAAAAATATTTTAAAATGAACTAACACAACACAAAATAAATAAATAAAAAATTACAATCTTTCTCTCGGGCATTTTTATCAAATTAAATCGTTGCACTTCTTTGGATTTCCTTTTTGTTTTGATATTAAGTTGATTTTTGTATTTTATTTTTATTAAATATTGTTGTAGACAACACAAAACTCGAATTGTGAATAAATATTATAAAATAATTGTAGCCACTTTTATCCGCTGCGTTGCTGCTACAACTGATGCTGCAACGATAAACGGACGAACGAATGAACGACCGAGCGAAGAATTAGGAGCACCGACGACGACAACGACGACAACGACGACGATCGAGAACGAGCGTGTGGCGTGCGTTACACGTTCGAGCGCGAGATTCAAACTGAAGCGAAGCTGACTAAAAGTTGGCCAACACCGATAGCGCAAACACACAAACACACACATAAACGGCAACAGCAAGCTACCAAACAAAGCAAAAAAAAAAAAAACAGAAACAAACACAAATGAGCAAGCAAACGAGTGAGCGCGCGAGCGAAAGAGTGAGCGAACAAGCGCGTAAGCCAACGAGCACCAGAGATAAAACAATCAACCGACAACAACAGCAACAACAACAACGCAGACGAACAATGAAAATGGAAACAAATCATTTGAAAACGTTGTTGTTGTGTTGCGTTCAAGTCAGACTCGCGTGATCATTTGCAGCAGAATGGCAAGCAGAGAGCGAACAAAGAGGAAATAAGCATATAAGCAAGCAAGCAGACAGACAGGCAACCAACCACCACCACCAATCCAATATAAGTGTTAATGAGAGCGCGCAACAAGTGTGCTGCACAAGTGCACAACGCCTTTAAAACTGTAATGTAGTGTAGAGTAGTGTTTTTCAAAATGTGGCAATTATTGTGATATTCTGTCGAATTTATGATTGTTTGAGGCCAATTTCAATGAGTTAATTATAATTAATCTACTAATTCATTCAAATTGCCACTTTTTTAAGTCACCCAAAAAATTGGATTTAGAGTAGCAGACAACTGATCACCGCGTCGTTTGTGGTGATTCACTTTCTACTACGTTTGGAAACAATGTTAATGGGACTGTTAAAATAATTTCAACGCAAATTTCGCTATTAAACACAGATGCGTTTAGTCACCCAAAATATGCATGTGATGTTTTTCCATATTTTTGAGTAGAGATAAATAAATATAGATATGGATATAGGTATATAAATAGATATGGAGGTGGACAATGTAGGCACGTAGGCACCTATTAAGGCTATTTAAGCTTACTATAATGCAAGTATGGAAATAGCAAAAAAGGAATTAAACGCAGGAACAAAAGAAAAGCATAGTTGAAAATTTTTAGACCGAATGAGTTCCTTCAATTCTCTCAGAAACCGAAAACAGTCCTCCAGAGACAGAAAATGAATCCAGCACGCTATGATAAGTCCTATTACACTAAGTTTGTTGAATGAAACTCCTAGATTAATACAGCTGAAGATTTAAAAGAACAGTTAATTGATAGTCGGCGCTTTGTAAACGCCTTTTTAATACGAATTCAAATGACTTATTGAGCAACGCACAAGAAATACCGAAACTGTTTCACATGCACTGTAAAATCAGCATGCAATTTGCGCTAAGAGCTGAGTTTTCTAGTTGGTGTTATTGTTTTACCACTGTGGACATTAGAAATCGCAGTAACAAGTAACTACAACAACCAAAAGAACAACAACAACAACAAAACAAACACGCAATGACCAAAAGCGAAACGAAACCGAATCAATGTATAAACAACAACATTGGCGACAACAAACAATGAGAAACAACAACGACCACAACAGACAACAATGACCACTGAGAATGCGACGCACATCAAAAGGGGATTGAGTTGGTGGAATGTTTAGGTGGTAGCGCAGCCAAGCACAGACAAACTGAGAGCGGCAACAAAAATAGGTTGCAATGCACCTAAAATTGTAATGAAGGAGTTTGTCAAGCGTAAAGCAAGCCCAACGTTAAACAAGAGATCAGACAACCAGACAAACAAGCACAGAGATGAGAGAGTAACTAATACGATTAGGAACAAAAGTACTGACGGATCTGAACAGGTGTTTGTGACGACTGATCACCTGCTCAGAGAGAGAGAGAGTGAGAGAGAGAGAGCGCGAGAACAATTAAGGAAACAAACAAAAAGGAAAGCAAAATTAAAAGTCTGCGTGTGTGTGTGCGTATGTGTGTGTTCAACTGTTTTCATGTGCACGTTCGATCGTTGGATTATGGGTGGTGGCGCATGACATGCTTCTAGTGTAATGAGACTGACTAAGAACAAACGGAAATAGTAGAATTTTTTGCAGGTTGAGTTCGTTTTTCGTTTTTGCTCTCCTTTTCTGGTTGAGCGACATTTTCTGTTTTAGATCCATTGCTGCTAGTAATGGACACATATTGTTGTTGTTATAAAATAGTAGTAAAAAAGTTTACTTCTTTCACATACGAAGGTAGTAGATGAAAAACAGAAGAAAGTGGAAACGCTGGAATGGGGTTAAATGTGATAAGAAAATTCCTAGAAAATCAAAAAAAAAAATAACTAAAATTATAATATTTTATAATAAAATTAATTTTTATATTTAATTTTATATAAATTACAATTTTTATAATAAAATTAAAAAGACTTTAACCAGAGAGAAGAAAATGAAAAAACTAAAAACAAAAAGGATGGCTACCTCCAAATTTACCTAATTTGTAATACTCTTTACGGCCGAAGGATCGGAAATTTAGTCATTTAATTTCGTAATCCAGAAAAAGTTTATCTAACTTTTCCATGAGTTATCATATCATGGACTTATATACATTTTTATGTATGTATGGATGTATGTAACCTATAAGTCCGAAAACGCTGGACCAATTTTAATGAAAGTTTCAGGGAAACTTAAGAATAATCAGGAGTCTAATCGAGTGAAGTTTGGTGCGAAAATCTACCGGAAAAGTGGATAAATTTCATCCAATTACAATAGTTTATCTTTCAAGTAAAACTTTGTAACTTAAAACAGTTCGTTATTTTGTATGAAATATGACGGAATCAAATATAAAAGCAACTAAAAATGCCTTTATAATGGCCTATGCGAACCAGTAAAAGTATGGTCTACTACTAAGTTTCTTAAAAGAAATCTCATTTGATTGAATAGTTTATGACGGAGATATGCAATCCATTAAATGTCCTCATATATTTCAACAACTCAACACTTAATCGATGTATCGAAAATGAATCATCTAACAATTGCATCTTTACTGTACCCTGATATTTAATAGACCCTTGAACCGCTTAGAAAGTTTAACTTATTATTGCACTGCTTCTTCGGATGTCGGAAGTATTAAAACCAGTTGTTGATTCCTAATATATTTCTTATTATATTATTATTAAAGTGCACAAACACTGCTTTAAAAACTTGAAAGGCATTGCCTTTTCGCTATGCACTGTATTACTGCAACATTGGATAGCACAAAAATGCCAAAACACTGCTTTAACAGCTTTACCTGCTTTATCATAAACGTATGTCGATATCGATCAATACTCAAGCATACTTGCCAAATACAATTTGCCCGTTTTATCATTGAATACTTTGAACTGCGATATGTAAAACATAAATAAACTATTTATTAAACAGTAGAAGAGAATTTGAACAGCCCTTTTCATTTGCAGTATTCAAACGGTAAGGCAGTGCTTCAATTCAATTAAATTTTTACGTTACATTCTCGTATGTTCCCTCTATATCTTGGATCCATAAAGCATATAATCACATAACAAAGGACAGTGTTAAACAATTTTGTTTCACACATCGCCTACATAATTTTAAAAATACAAAATCTACTTTTTTGAAATTTATCTGTGTCTAGTGCCCGTTAAAGAACTCGGGTTGCGGTTGTGCAATAAACGCCAATCGATTGATAGAGGAATCGAACAGATAAGATACACATAGGTATCTGTATTTATGTGTGTCTGCGTTTGCAGCACGAACAGACGTGTATAACGACCACGGGGAAGAAGTGACCCAGTTACCCGCTCTTAGGCAAAAAAAATCGAATTTTTTTAATTTTGGAGTGCCAAAAAATGTTAACCATTGCTTACAAACTAAATCAATTTTTACTGGCCACCAAAAAAAAAATTTATAAATAAATAAAAAAATAAAAAAACAAATGAATTTCAATATACAATTGGCTTCTATGTACTTAACCTGGAAATGTAGGGAAACCCGATTAACGAATTCTTGTTTACTCACCTGAAAAGATAAAAAGGCAAAGAATGAGAAAAAAAGAGAATAATATAGTTACTTTGGTATTTAGTAATAAATCAATGCATGTTTAAGGTATTGCGCCACGCCCACTTTTGTAAGAACCATGTTTGGTTTAAGGACAAATTCACAAAGTGCATAAAGATGGTTACAAAAAATAACGTGGGTTGGGTAGACACTAATAGCGTAGGGAAAAGGAGAAAGCGAAACACTTATCATAAACTAAGGGGTGGGAAAAGGTAGGCAGAGGGTGAGTGTATATAAGCATCAAATTACAAAGTGCACAAATCCATTTAAGCGTGACCCAAGTAAAGGAACCACCTAATAACAACAACCTCACTTAGTGGTAGGTACCAGCGTAAATGGAGGAACGACAATACTGTGAAATCTCAGGTGGTGCGAGATTATTCAGTGGGTGGTCGGTTGGTCGATCGATTGGTCAGTCAAAGTGCAACGTACAACTTGCAACGTAAACCGCAAGCCAACGACGAAAGAAGAAGGGAAGCCAAACGAGCCAAGCAGAAAACACAGCGTGTTAAAGCAAGTGAAAAAAATCTGAAATGCAAAATGCACTGTGAGGGGATAGTGCAGTTGCGGTGACAGCATTGAAAGAGCTACGAATTAACAATCAGATGACGACAAATCGGCTAATAACCCACTCAGTGGCTCATTCATTCACTAAGGTTGATGTCAGAGTGAAACTTGTATTCGGCGCTGAGCTTAAATTGACGAACCTCCGCACTTGTATTCTTATTGGAATTCCCACGGGTTGTCAACCTCATGCGTATTTTGGAAGCGTTGAATCGTGTTGAAAATTGCCTCATCTTTAAAATGCGCTTAGTTGATGTCACTCTTTTACATCGACCTTATTCATCGGCTCAGCTCAGTATCACTCTGCTATATGCCAAGCAAGACAGGTTGCGTCAATCTCAGCGTCAAATGCAAGTTTCACTCTGACATCAACCTTAGTCATTGTTCTATTGATTAATTGAGTGAGTGCGCGAGATGACTGACGTATTGAGTAATGATAATAATACGAATGAGAGCAGGATGAAATTTTAGCTCACAAGATACTCTAGTAAAAAAAAAAACCCTATGCTGCAAAGCCTAGATAGATACGCGGTTAAAAATGATACTTGGCAAAAGAGGATATAGACTAAAAAAGGCAAGCAACAATACTCGTCTAAAAATGAACGTCTATTAGAGATACCTGATCCCTTTGAAAGACTGAAAAAATATACTCTGCGGCTGAGAAAACTCTTCAGTCTTCGTTTTATTTCTTTAGTTATTTTTTAATCTCTTATACGAACCGAACCCGGACAAAGTTTTTTCGTGAAACTTGAAGCGCCCCAAAATCACAACAGACCAACACACGCACACGTAAATTAAAGGAAGGTAGACAATCGGAATTCGACCCAGAGACCTGTGCAGCCAAGTGTGAGTAGCAAAAGAATCTCAACAAGTGACAATTTTGGGTGCGCGGGCAGCGAGACAGAGAGCAAAGGAGAGATGTTGAGCGATGGTGAAAGATAAATGGGCGTATGGGGCTAAGATGGTGCCAAGTCGAATCGCATTACATTGCTATGCATTGCATTGCATGACAGCTCTCAACGAGACCCCCCTCACCACACTCACTATTTCCAACAACACAACAAACAGCCGATCTCTTTTTTTATTTCGTTACACGCTCCAAATGTGGGTAATGTGCCTAAGCTTGTGCCAGGTCAGTGAAATTGTTGTTGTTCTTCACCTTCTCGGTTTTTTTGGCGATGAGGGGGGTTTCTTATGTGTTTTTTCTTTATGTGTATTTTCACTAAGCTTTGATTTTTGTAGCACGCTTTCATTGACAACAATTTCAATCATGATGACGGGGACAATGACGATGACGATGATGGCAAAGCAAGAACAACAAAAACAGTAACAACAGCAACGTGTGCCCAATGCGCCAACAAACCGCCAATCGGAAGTTGCGTTATGAAAATCGCGACCTGTCACTTCCGTTGCGCGTCAAATTTTTGGAGCGGCGCGTGTGGTGGTGGTGGTGGGTGGTAGTTACATTCACTACTATATAGGCTAGTTTTGGGTTGATCATGAGTGAGTGAACAAAAACGAGTTGCTCTCTATAAACTGAGAAAGTGAACATGTCCCTTTCTTATTATCCTTTTTTGATCAGTTGCTCATTTCAAATATTAGTGCTTTTTTGTGTTTTCATTCTATTTACTTCAAGCACTTGTGTTTACATTAGCGCCAAATTGAATATATTTTCAAGTGCAGGGGAAACTATAAGCAAAAGTCGAACATTTTTAAAGCCAAAAAACGTAGAAAACCTTTTCTTTTGATGATTAATGATCACATTTGTCCGCTATAGACGCCGAAACCGCTGGAGCGATTTTGATGAAATTTTCAGGGAAGCTCTGAAATAGCCTATCAAGTAATCCTAAGCGTTAGTATACCGCGAAGCTCGGGGGAAAAAATTGGACTATTTGTATGAAATCAATATTGCTTCATCAGTTTGCCGTTGAAAATTATGTTAAATTCAAAAGTCTGTAAATTTTGAAGCTAGTATTCAATAAAGCAAATTTCTTGGAATACTAGATTTTTGTCCTTTTATTTTCCCTGCTAATACCGGAAAGAGAAGAACAACGTCTGTCGGACTAGTAGGTAATAAAAATTCCTTTTTTTATTCATTATTAGTAGTCAATCATATTTTATTTGAATTAAAATGTAACTGCCTTGTTATATGTTATTTTCGTGAACAGCTGTGTTGTTCAAGAGCAACTGAAAAGTATTCAAAAGTGAGCCAGTGACCAAAAACTGAGTAATGTGAGAACAACTGAAATGTTCACCATAATGACCAGTGCTTGCTTACCCAACACTAATTTAGGCAGAGCAACTTTGGCAAACACGATGTTGTCAGTGGCGTATGGAGCTATTGCCGATCGATGATCCAAACAATAATGCAAACGATCAATCAATCAATTAAATTTTTTTTCAAATTCGTTTTCGATAAAATGAGCAAATTTAAGAAAGGAGAAAGCCCTCAGCCAAAGAAACTAGTCAAATAGAATTCGAAATGATGCTAACACTGACAAAGCACACAAAAAGTGCTTAAGGAAAAATTGCGTTGCGTGCGCGGAAAGCAGAAAAAAACCAACAAAGACGGAAATCAAAACAAAAAGAAAGAAAAAATTGATGAAAACCGCACAAAGTAGGAGAACAACGACGACGACGGCAACAATGCCATCGAAACCAAACAAATAAGAAGTAGTACACTAGCCATCAGCATCATCATCATCGTCAGCATTGGCATCATCAACAACAGCTTCGTCATTATGAGCAATTTCATCATCATCAGCACCATTAAGACAAACAGCATGAACCTGCCTGCATGCTTTGAATCAAAATCAAACAAAAGGAAGCAACAAACAAATAAACGAGAACGATAATGCTATCGCTATCGCTATCAAGTGCGAAAAAGCAGGCAGAAAAGAGCGCGCGTGTGAAACAGGATCCGCACTCGATTAGGAGGGAGCAATATATGTAAGAAGAATAGCTTCAAGCAAAGAACTCGCTATGTTTAATAGAAGAAATTTAATTTGAACAATCAATGCCTTTTTAATGACCTATTCGAACCAGTAATTCGAGGATCTTGAATTTTTCACACTGAAGTTATGCTCACGTATGGTCTACTGGAATTTGAGCGTCATGGTTAAAAATAGGTTTATTATAAAAACGATCATTTGATTAATTTGTTTGTATCGAGGTTATGCAATCCAGTAAACGTACTCGTATATATCAACAGCTCAGCACTAAATCGTGTTTGTCCCTTTTGTAGTTGAATAGTTTGCAAATGAATCATCTAATAATTGCGTCTTTACTGTAACCTGTGCCCAGTTTTTTTTGTAATTTTTAATTATTTATATTTTTATTTATTTTTTATTCTCTTTAATTTTTTGCTTGCAGCATTGAAATGCAACCTTTTGCTTCCGCCTTCAACTCGAGCGGCCGGCCGCGCCTTTGTCGTCATTGTCATTTTCTGGGCTTAGCTTCCACTTCCAAAGAAAAGAATTTCGAAGAGGGCATATTTTTGTTTTTGTTGTTGTTCTTTTGTTATTTATTTTATTTTATTTTGTTTTATTTTTGTACACTTTGTTGTAATCTGATGCTGAGCTTAGCTTCAGTCTCAAAGGTATCATGATCATCTTCATTCAATGGGAGCGCGCGTTAAGCTTCGACAACGTTGAACGCCATTTTTTTTGCCTTTTGTTGTTGTTATTGTTTTTTTTTTGTTTGTTTTTTTTTCACATAACTTTTAAGGCTTGTCGTCGTTTATCCCAGAAAGAAAGCAAGCCAGCCACCAGCATGGCTGAGTGAATGAAGAACATTTCAGAATAAAACAACGCAGGGCGACGACGATGGCAAGGATGTTATTTTTTTTTTTATCAATGGTGTATTTTTCTAAACCGATTTGCTAAACAAAAACGTGTAAAAGCAAAAAAAAAAAGTTTTTTTCGTTCCGAATTCGTTGCCATTTAGCACAATAGCAGCGGGGAACACCCTGCGCAAGGCAAAAACATTCATTGAATGAATGAATTTCAATGTTTGATTTTTAGAGTGGACTGCTTTTTTATTATTATTATTTATTCAGGTGGCCAGCCCTGACAAAGTGCCGTAGTGTTAAGACAAACGAAATAAGGCGAAAGTATTATACAGTAGCGGCTCGATAATCGGGACACTCGGTAATCCAGACACTAAAGTCAATTGCATTGCACACTTTGTAATTCGGACACTTGCCAACTTTTTTCAATATTCAATGAGAAAGGAAAGAAACAAAGAATTCAAAAAGATCCCGTTACGTAGCGTCTGGCTGGCGCCCTGACGTTATTTTCACGATAAACCACACACATGATACATGCTATTCGATCTGCTTGTGTTTTGTTCTTCAATTCGATTTTGCGTTTGAAGTGTCGCAATGTCGGGAATACGAAGACTTTTTAAACATCGACAAAAAAATGAAATAATTACTGAGTTAAAGAAAGGAATGTCTATAAGGCATATTGCTATAAGATATAGAGTTGGTAAGTCAACAATAGATGACATTAGGAACAATAAAGAAAAATTTCAAAGGTGAGAGTAGGTATGCGTAGTAGAAAACATTTTATATTGTACAGACTGATATCGTACTTGTACTTGGAGAAATATAGGAGAAAAATAGGAAAAGAAAGAATAACTGTCTTATTATGCTGCAATGCAACAGAAAAACATAAAGTAAAACCTCTTATTATAGGCAAGGCACAAAGCCCACGTTCGTTTAGAGGAGAAAGATTGCTTGTAGATTACACTCATAGCAAAAACGCTTGGAGGACAGACATGTTGTTTAAAAATTGGTTTTGTCGTACCTTTAAGCCTGACGTTGAATCTGGAAAAAAAGAACTTACCCACTTTTATTATTAGACATTGCATCGTACCATATACCCCAACCAGTAAATACAAGTGAACATTTTTACGTTTTTGCCTCCAAAATGTACGGCGCTGATACAACCGACTGATCAAAATGCGATTCGTTTATTTAAAATCGGAACAGTTTTCTTACCCATATTTTATCCTTCAAGTGACCTCATGGAAAGGTTAAAAAAAGTTCACCCTTTAAGACGCCACATTGCAAACTGCTCATGGAATTCCGTAAAACCCAGAGTATTACGAAAATTTTGGAACAAACTTCTATGCAATGAGGAGTGGCAATCTGAAGATAACTTACCGCTAAGCGACTTACGAGAAAATTATGCTGACCCTGTACCTGATTCGGTGGATTTTTTGGTGGATATAGCCCCTGATGTATATGTCAAGGGAGAATCGAATGACTGGGTAGAAGATGATGTTGTTGAGACTAATTATGAAAGTACAGAAGAAGGCAATGAAAATGAAGTGGAAAGCGAAAAAGTTGCAGAAGAATAGAAAAAACACATTCAGAGGCGCTATTATCATTTTTAAACAATATATATTTAGCAAATGTATAACGTATGCTGAGAAAAATAATTTTTCCGCAGTAGACATCACAAAACTGAAAAAATTTGGAGAAGTTTTTCTTGACAACAATAACAATGCAATTAAACAAGTAATGCTTGATAGGTACATTTCAAAACAATAAGAAACATTTCACTTTTGTATACAATTATTTCCCTCTTTATATGTTAAAAATAAATTTTTCTTTTAGTTTATCGTATATAACATACTTATATTAAGGCAAATGTAAATAAAATTACTTTTAATGAAATTAAAACCTATCTAGTTAGTTGGCATTAATTGTCCGGATTATCGAGCCGCTACTGTATCTGAAAGCTGTGTGCGACTGGCTAAGCGTGCGTGATTCATGAACCAAAGTGTGGCAATAATGGCAACGGTGGCAACATCAATTATAATAACGACAACAACGACGTCATTGCTGGCGCGTCAGCCTCATCATCAGTATCATCATCATCGACGACGATGGGGCTGTAACTGTTGTGCCTGCTGTAAGCCGGTAACATTTATTTTTCATTATTCATTTTTTTTCTATTGCTTCAAGCCAAGCGAAAAGTGATAATTGTAGGCAGCACTAAATCAACCGAATATCAACTTCAAGATTGATAATTTCTTGGGGACCTTGAGCTAAATAGTTGCAGTTTTTTCATTGAAGGCCACAAAGGGTCGTCGACTAAACCGTAGTGTGTTTTCTTCTCGTTGTTTTCTTTTCTTTTCTTTTTCGTTTTTATTTCCCCTCAAGAATATCTCAGACAAGCAGCATGCTTTATTTTGGTAAAACAACAACAACAATCACAACAATTCTGCACATTCTTTCAAGTGTGTTTTTGTAAGACTTGGTATATATATATTTTTATTAGCTTTTGTTCTTGTTACTTTTTAACTTTGTTTCTGCGTGAGCGTGAGCAAAATTTCACACATTTGCAGTTTTGGGCGTGCCACGATGCTCAAGTGATACGTAGCGGCGCGGTATGGGGCGCGTTCAAATTGACTCGCGTTGAGTTGAGGCAATGCTATTGTGTATAGCGTAATTCTGGCGCGTAAAAGCTCTTTTCAGACGCTTCGAGTTGGAATTTCTGCACACGCCACACTCTCTCACTCCCTCTCTGCCTACACACCAATTACTGTTGGCAGCATATTCAAGTTCGAATGCGTGTTATGCATATGAAAAAAGATATAACACGAACAACAACAAATAAAAGATAGACGACTAACCAAAAAACAACAAAGCCATTACCAGCAATAACAACAAGTTCCGGCCAAATGCAAATGAAATTTTAATTTTTCGATTCGATTCGACTCGACTCAAATCCGTTGAATGTCAACCAAGCTTGGCTTTACCGGGTATATGGCTTAGACAACAGCGACAACGACGACGAATTCTAAGTCGAAAATACGGTCGCCAAGGAGCGAGCACAGCTTTTTTTCTTAAAAACACACATGTGTATATTTGTGTGTGTGCTTTATACCATACCTTTCACAGCCGTTTGAAACCAACATCTCCCACCCATGTCTTCATGAATGACTAAATCGAAAATAAAATGCATTTAAGGCAAGTAGGCACTCAAGCGAGGCATGCATGCGTGAATTGCATTAATTAACTCATTAAATAATTCAATTTAATTTAATTAATTTGGCTGCATTAAAAAAAACGAGAGAAACACGAAAAAATAACCAAAAAACAACTCTGACAACGCTAATCAAAATTGAAACGCAAACGCTCCAAAAATGAAATGGCCTACAACAAAAGACTTAAGCGACAAACCCACAGCAGCCAACAACGTCAATATCGTGGCTAACGTCAACGCCAAAGTCAGTCGACGCAAACAATTTTTTCCTAGTTCTTGTTGTCAAATGAATATCTGCAATAACAAATAACAACAACAAATTACAATAAATCAAGTATTTTTTATTCTGTCGTTCCATCGTACCTTCATTCGTTCGTTAGTTCCATTTGAACGCGCACGAGTACGCGCTGATCTCACAACAGCAATTTTTTTTTGTTCTGCTCATTTTTTGGCACGATACTCTTGCTCTCTACCTCTCTCTCTTCCTCTCTCTGACGAAACTTTGTTGCTCTAACCCTCAACTCAATTGCTTGCTTTATTCGCTATCATCCTTTGCTTGCCACATTCAAAGTACACCCACGCCAAGAGTTCGGGCGCTCTGTCAGCGACAATCTATCTTTAACCGCATATCATATATGGACACTCCCCACCTCGAGTCATACACATACACGCACACACATGCTAACGCGCCGCTGCGCATTTTGCATGGCCTTGAAATATGCTTTTTGCACGCCATTTTTTCTCGCCTTACAAGTTTTTTGTTGTTTCTGTTGTTATGCTCTTTTTTATACTGTTGTTGTTTCCTTTTTTGCACTACGCAACACTTTGCGCTTTTTCTCTAAAACGAAATTTTGTAGTTGCCTTTGCTACAAAACTTTTTTTTTGCTGTTTTCTTTGCCATTTTTTTATTCACTTTAATTTTTATTTCCGTTCTTATAACTTTCATTTTCCATGTGACCCTAGTGCTAGAGTAAAAAAATAAAAAAATAAGAAGAAAAAAAAACAGAAAATTTTCGCTTGTTTCATTAAAAATTCCGACATTTTCGCCCATCAAATTTCGTCGTGTTTGTAATTAGCCTCTGTGCACACGATCCCTAATAATATATTTATTACACTTGTTTGTTAGCTGCCTGACTTTATAAATTTGTTCTACTGAAGGATCCAGCTTCTTGTTATTCATAATTAATATTAAAATGGATTAAAAGTGGGCCAGCAGACACTTATTGGAAAGCTTCTCAAGTCGCTTTATGAAATTATGTAAGACACCTAGTCATTACTTGTTATTGGTCATTATTCGTGTTATTGTCCACTTGTGCACCTTATAACCGTTACACCGAACTTTTGTTAATACAACACATTTTAATTTATCTAAATTTTTTTATTTTTTTTAAATAGTTATTCGGTGTCGCGAAATAAACTGTGCTCGCTCGCACTCAGCTGTTGGCAAGAGGAGCATACAGCAAACCATAATTCAACAATAACGGCAATGGCACGCGGCAAAAAAGATATATATATACAGTTACGAGCAAAATAATAGTAGTGATACTCTTCACTAAGTTTGATCGTTAATATTTTTGTGATTCCTTTTATTTCTAATTTTTACTCCACACATGTTATCTACTAAAAGAGCACAAACAAATGCCCCGTTACTTTTGCTTTTTGTTCGCTTGTTGTTGTTGTTGTTATTTGACTATTTCACAATTTTGTGCGATTTCGCACGATCAAAATAATAGTAGTCCTTGTACAAATAATGCGAAAAAATTTAGTGTGTCTAGTAGTGAAAAGTAAATAGAATTATTATTTAATCATTTAGAATAGTTATTGATCAAATTTTATATTTGAGGGAAAAACTTAAAAAACTTAAAGTACCTATTCTATCAAAAAAAAGTATCTCTTATGGTGGAATTGGGTCTCGCCAGTATGCCAGTCGAGAAAGAAACAAAAACCATAAAATACGGAGAAGCTCGCATTATGGTTTGGGCTAGTTTTTCGTATTACGGCGTGGGGCCAATGTATTGGATCAAGGATACCATGGATCGGCACCTTTATGTGCATATAATGCAGGAAATAATGCTGCCTTAGGCCAGTGAAGAAATGCCACTGATTTGGGTGTGTCAGCAGGACAATGATCCTAGGCATAAAGGTTCTTGAATGGCCGTCTGTGCAGGCCAGATCACAACCCAATTGTGAATCTGTGGCACGACGTGAAGAAGGAAGTTGCCAAACGTCAACCAATGAATGTTGCACAGCTTTGGGAAGCAGTTAGATATGTTTGGAGCTCCATTCCTCCCGAAAGGTGTCAAAATCTTGTGGATTCGATGCCAAAGCGATGTGCTGCAGTTATAGCAAACAAAGGCTATGCTACCAAATACTAACTTTAGTGTAAAAGTCGAAATTTAAGTTATTTTAATAATATCTATATTGTTTCGATCGGTTTGGACAGGTAGGACACCTACAGATGAAACACTACTATTATTTTGAAAGAAAGTAATTTTTTTTGATATTATACGACCTGAAGTTATTGTTATTTCTTTATGATTTTCTTGTAAACATACTATGCTTAATAAAAAAAATTATTATGAGTACATTAAAAGACCAATTAATTCATTTTTTGACCGAAATTCAATTTTTGGACTAGCACTACTATTATTTTGCTCGCAGTTGTATATGTGAAAAGGCTTATGTATAAGGCATATAATTGTTTCCCCCTTTCCCTTTCCTTTGCATTATCGGAATTAACTTAACGCATTTGGTTACTAAGTGTGTACATACGACAAATCTATATGTATGTTAATAGGGAGACACGTTTTTTGTTGTACCTTTCTTGTATTCATTCATGGTACTGGGTGGCCAGTCAATGTCGCTAATTTGACTTTTTGCCGCAATTTTGATTATAAACGGCGCCAGAGTGTGAAATTGGCCTCGTCGGTCATCAAAATTGGTTGAACAACAACAACAACTGACTATTTTCCAAGTAGAGCGTTACTATTTTGGCTCGTTGGTTTGGGTGTGTGGAAATGCATGGTTAAAATTGTACTGAATTGACATTTCCAAGACATTTCTACCAGAGTCAATCGTTTGACAAATATCAAAGTTATTCACTGGCTCCTTTAGTGAATACCATTAAATTTTGTTATATTTATGTTGAAAAATCGTATGTTATCTTAAAAAATCATAGGCTTCGTCGAATTTAACGCTTATTCCTCCTTTTCCTTTTTAGCTTAAAATGTGGTTGAGAGCATGCGTAAAGCTCTAAATTTACTAAGGTTCTTTTTTTTCCTTTTTGGTTATTTGCACAGATATTACAACAAAAATTATTAAAGCTTAAAAAAGCAACAAAGTAGCAATAATACATATATAATAATAACTGGTGACATGTGGAGACGCGACACGATGCCACGTTACGCTCAACGGAAACCACAGAGGCCAGCGACCTCAGAGTGAAAAATAACGCCACAAAATTCGATTTCAGTAAAAACATAAAAACAACTTAAACATCATGAAACCTTAAGCTCAAGGCGTAGCATACAAACGAAGGGACTCAAATTTCGGACACTTTATGATAAACTTTGGGCTTGTTGCCCAAAAAATAAAAATAAAAACAAAATAAGAAGAAGAACACTCTGAGCTGAGCAATTCGCAGCAATTTTGGCCTTGATCAAACGTTGGTGTTGTTACTTATTTTTATGGGCTAAGACAACAATAAACATTTCGGTGATGTCGTGTAGTTAAATATTTTGTTGGGCTTATGGAATTTATTGCGGAAAGAGCCGAATCGTAATCAAAACCGAAATCAGTTTTGGAAAGAATTACTCTCAAAACTCAAGTAAAAAAGTAATAAGGTGTGTGTGTGTATACCATGTATAGTATATTTGAGTGGGAGATATGATGTACAACGTCCAAATATTGTATTTACAGATAAGCATATTCTCACTTCCGGTGCATCACAAACTTTATGACTTTATCTATCCCAGTTGTTTACGCCCAAATTGATATGAGTATACACGCATTCGGTTTCTCTATCTCTTTCTCTCTCTCTCTCTCTATATATATATATATATATATATCTCACATACACGTATACATGCATTCCATCTCACTCGCTAATGTAATTCTAATGGGTTTCAATTACTAGGGTCAACCCTGAAAATATCATGGCAATTAATAGACAATTAGACCTTTTTCAATTGGTAATAAAACCGACGTCATCGCAGTAATTCAGTTGGTCTGTAGTCGAGTCTGACAATTGGAACGCGATCTGTCGCGTCGTTTAACCTTTGCACTTACTCTTAAGCAATGTAGGACACTCTTTCTATACATACATACAAAGTAAATGATTCACCAAAATAGAGGCCGAATTGTTTTTTTAAGAGATTTCGAAGATTTAAGGAAGATGAAAAAGTAGAAAGATATACATATATATATATATGTTAGAGCAGAACAAGAATTGTGTTATAGTTCCATCTGGCAGTATTGGATAGGCAGCTGTTTTGTTCAACACTAAAGTTGCTCCCTACGTACGAGTCTCTTGGTATAAAACGCGGTGAGAGGGCAAATCGGAGTGCGGTAGACAGAGTTCTGTTGATGTTCAGCGAGTAAACGGCAACGGTATTCATCAATTAAGCCTTTTTAAATTTGTATACTTCTTTTCTAACATGTATATATACTAGCTGGTACCCGTGACTTCGTCTGCATAAAATTAGCGTAGCCTATCTTTTTCTCCAAATTTTCATCAATCTCCATACTAACTTCATACTAATTAAATATATCAAAACATTTTTGAGTGGTTTCGTCATGAAAAGGTAATATCTATGTGTCAAAATGGAAGTATATAGGTCAATGAATGAGAGGTAATTATTTAAAACTATAATAACTTAATTCAACAAATTTTTGTAAACTACGTTTTTGGTTTTTTATGTCACATAATCTTTGCTACAAAAAGTAGTCTATGTTCGTTCCCACGGTGCCATCTATCTCTATACCAAAATTCACAGAAATTGGTTCCGCTGTTTAGGCGTGAAAAGGTAACAGACAGACAGACAGAGTACTTTCGCATTTATAATATTAGTAAGGATTGTACATATATCGCTAGGAAGTTTTTAGGTTAAGGAGACAAGATCCAATTTGCCCAAAAATCCGGCCTAATTTTTCAGAAGCGATAGGATTGGTGTTTGCAATGCTCTTGAGATTATACCTAACTCTTTATCGAGGGGAGTAATCTGAATTCACCATGATTTTTCGCAAATAGTTTCAATCCTTGGAATACTCTATTTTGCTGGCACTACTTACACTGCTGGCACTTATATTTAGGTCCAATACTTGGCAAATGTGCTTATCTGATAGTACGTCGTTATAACTATTACAAAACAATCTACCTCCTTCTATGTTACGTATTGTCTGTAACATGTTTTTTTTAATAGGAACATATTTACTTCATATACGCACTAACTAAAGGAGTTCAAAAGCTTTGTAATCGAGCCACATAAATTCCAAGTCAAAAACATTGTCTGTATCAGACTTAAGAAAGTTATTAAAACAACAATTGAGCAAAACGAACAGCTGAGCAAAAAAGGACAACAGGTAAGGAACATGTTCACTGGCTCAGTTTAGTGAGCAACTCTTTTTTGTTCACTCACTCATGAGCAATCCTGTTGTAACACTAAATGATCGTTGACATGCGATCATTTCTGTTTTTTTTATTTTATTTTTATTGAAAGAATACAATTATAAATAATTTCATGGTCCACTCCATAATCAGTTATATATATTTTTGTTGTTGTTTATCTTATTGTTCTTTGTTTTAATAGAAAAAGTTATTGTAAAAAAAAAAGCACAAAGACAAATAAATTTCTAGAGTCGCACCAAAACGGCGACAAGCGTCACCATTGCATTTGAATCGAATCGAATTGAATGGAATCGCATTGGATGGAATCGAATTGAAGTGAGACGAATTGAGTTGACTTGAATTGAATTCTGGGCGTGGGCGTTGCAATCCGCCTTGATTCACTCCAATTGCGTCAATTGCGAATTTTCGAAACAGCGCGACAACGGAGACGTCGAACGACGACTTTCATGCGAAATTATTGTGGTCAGTAAAATAAAAAAATATCTTAAAAATTATGGTATACTAAAATAAGAAATTTACTTGTAAAAAAAGAAAGAGAAAAAACATTTAATGAGCGCATGTGAAGTTGCAACATTGCCCCAAAACAATGCGGTTAACACGAACTCAGGTGGCTACGCTCACGTTGCGCTCTAAGCGAGACGAAGCGATTTGTACTAAGGCTCAGGTCGCCACAGTTTAGAACAAGTTCTGAGCTACTTATTTGTGTTGTTTTTTTTTTTTTTGTTTGTTTTCTTCTGTTCTTAATGGAGTCGAAATACGTAAAGAAATAACAATAAAAATGTAACAAAAAATATTAAAAATAAATAAAAGACAACAACAAAAGTAACAACAACAACTAAAAAATGCTTAAATTATTCTATGTCGCAAAAAAATCTTGTGAGCTTTGGTATTTTCCGTTCGAAATGGACGGTGCCAGGCGCACGTACTGCATTTCCACAATTTGAATTAGTTGCACACACAGCCACAGATACAGACACACACATTAACGCATTGACACATTTAAGACATTCAATGCATCCCACTCATTTAGCTATTATCAGGCAATGTGCTGCGTGGCTTGTTACAATCCTAACTGTGTCTGATGGCCGAACGAAAATTCGATAAGTTATTTGAGCACAGGCAGCTGCGCAAATTGGCCATTACACCCTCACATGCCTACAACGGATGCACACTATCAGACTAAACAAACATACCACACCCGCTCGCCATTAACAATGCACCCCGCTACCAATTGATTTTGTTGCCAATGGGTCGCTTAAGCAGCAATAATAAAAATTTAATAAAGACATAAATAAAAGGAAAGAAAATTATGTTCAGCTATGCCGTAATTGTGATATGCTTCAGGTCCAAGTGATCTTAAATTTAGCCATTCAATGTCGTAAGCCTAACATATTTCACTTGTTACAACTACATACATTAATACTAGGGTCCTGAAATTAGTATGCAAGTATATACTAGTCATTCCATGGCCTACTGAAATTTGTTGATTTGTTGTGTTACAAGTTTCATGATTAAGTGTATGGCATATTCGTTACGTGTATGGTACAGAAATTTGTTTGTTTTAATAAAATAATAAAATGGCAAACCATGGCAACTTGACGCATTGCATCAAGGCAAAGTGAGTTCAAAGAGTTAGGGAGAGAATGACTGAGTGAGAGTGGGCGCGATGAAGTAACCCAGCCGACACAGAAATATCTTTAACCAGAGAATTTTTCGGTTAGCAGAATTTATATATGTATGTATGTGTATAAAACAAATATAAAACAAATTTGCAAAAAGCGTCTGTTTCCCCTTGCTGCCCGTAACTTTCAACCAATTATAAGCTTCACCTGTATGTTTGTAAAATGTAACCAAATTTTTTAACGAGAAACCCACTTCAAAACGTCAGATTCAACTCAAACTTTGCGCAACTATCAAGGACCGATGACAATACAATACTTTGTACCTATGAGCTAACCAGGATCATCAGCATTGAATGAAAATGACTAATTTTACTAACACTTAAACTAATTTTGTTTTTAGTTCGGTTTGCTATTATTTATTTATTTAATTTTTTTTGTATTTTTAGTTTTTGTAAACGAATGTCGTTTGGCCAAAGTTGACGAATTATTATATTGTCATTGAATCCAAAGGTGTGCACCAAATTTCAGATCAATCGAACAAGAGGATGTAGGCAAGATTTCAATTACAAGATTTGACCCAAACAGGCTGAATTAAATAAAATCGTTTAATAATAAAAGTATTTAAAAAAGAAGTACGTAAGTACTTCTAAAGTAAGTAAAAGTAGTAAAATAGTACGCTAACGGTTATGTATAATATGAGCAATTATTTAATTCTATTTCTATTTATAAAGCACGACACTCTTTGAATATCATTGATTGTCATTTAAGTAAATTATGGAATTAATTATAATACCATAAGGAGATATTTCGATGATCATTGCGTTGAAATTGTGCTGTGAAGATTGTTACGCGTTTCATTTAAAATATTAAGTTAGGTTGGTGACAACGGAACTATTATAGGAGCACTTGTGCTTCTGTCTGCACCACATTTAAAGCCAATTTGCGCCGAATCTACTAGATATATATATATCGATATATCAATTGCAAGGGTCTCAAGTATACTTTTAAATAATTTTCAAATAAATTGTTTTAAACTTATTTAATAAGATATATAAAAATTGACTATTCCCTCACCCGATCTTCGAAATTGTTGAGCCTAAAATTTTGGAAGAAAAAATACAAAATATAATTCTTTACTTATAGATTTCTAGAAAACCTACAAGAAGTCTATGGTCTTACCATAATGTGGTAAATCATTCTACATTTGTAGTCGTCATTCAGAATAATGAGCCACTCAAAAAAAATTTGTGAAAAAACGTTTCAGTGACTTATTAAGTGAGCGCTCTATCAGTTACTTGCTTAACGAAAACGGTATGAGTGGATATGATTGACGTACGTTACCTACATTTACGAACTACATGCGTTAAGT
Source organism: Cacoxenus indagator (assembly GCA_035041755.1). Lineage (NCBI taxonomy): Eukaryota > Metazoa > Arthropoda > Insecta > Diptera > Drosophilidae > Cacoxenus > Cacoxenus indagator. Next base: position 234,843 of record JAWNKX010000082.1, read on the forward strand.
CAATTCTAACAATGCATCATAGGTAACATTCGGAAAGACCTACCAAGCGATTTTCCAAGACAGTGATGTTTAAAAAGACATGGTAACATATTCAACGTACGGAACACTCTCAATGCGAGGTCAACTTGCATTTAGCTGTCCATTTTTTATTGTGTCATTTATATATTTTATTTATGTATATAAGAATTTATTATCTAGTTTGTTAGTGCATTAAAATAATACCTCTTAGAAGATCAAGCTTAAGTAGCCGTACTTGGAGAGCGGAAAAAATGTGGGACGCAAGTGCAAATCAAATGGGCGAAGAAAGGGCTACAGCGAACGACCGAATCAAACGGCTCAAAGGTATAATTTTTCTATTAATCTTTTTCATTACATAAACATAAAGAAGTGTTTTGTTCGTTCAAATGTTCAAAATGGCTAATCTCTGAAAGTTATCGCTCGATTTTTGCAAAATTTTGAAACAATGTTTTCTTAGTTTCGTCGCGTGTTTTTATATAGGTAAAAATCATTTTTAAACAAATAAAGAAGTAAATCATTAATTGGTAATAAGTTGTTAAGAAGGTGCTCAACTGATTAGTACGTCTCACATGAATCTATTCCAATACTAGCTCAACAGTTCTTACTAAGCAAACCAGCTGTGTGTGGTGCGCGAAAGTTGAAAAATGTTGCATAAAATTTCAACATAGGATTTAGATTAGCGATATATTAATTTAACAAAATTTCTAAAGAAACGCGTCGCCAGTTTGGGTAGTTTATATTAAAAGTAGTGTCAACTTATTTCAATCTTTTTATTTATTATTTACTAGAAGGGACCCGACGCCTTGCTGCGATTTTCTCGTCGATCTTCAAGTGTTTTACTTTTTGGGTGGCATTTCGTATTCTTAATTTTTTTGATTTTTTTTTTTCATTCGAATTTTCGAACATTTCCACTTTGTTCAGTTTGAGCACCACTGGCGGGAAACTTAATTCTGAGATGCGGATTTGTTTTTGTATTTTATTTGTATCTGTACAGTTTGAGAAGCATCTGGAAATTGAGTTGGTCTTAATATTTCGCGAATTCGATGATTTTTTTCACCACAATTCACAGTAACTTTGTAAAAGATATTATAGAGATTCCCTGAAAATGTCATCAAAATCGGTACAGCGGTTTCTGCCATAACGGACAAAAAACCTTACATACTTCCAATTTTATATATATAGATAGATTTATTTTTCACAAAAAAGTAATGCTCGTACATATTTCGTTAGCTTTAAAATGTATTTCTATACACTATACTATAATTAGGAAGGTATAATCGCATAATAAAAGCCTTAGGTGAATCATTTAAATACACATTAAAATTGAAGGAACGTGATAAACATATTAAAGCTGACAGCGAAATACGAGTATCACCAACTCTTTAGTGTGCCGCTTCACTTGCGGAATGCTGAAGATCCCTGACTTTGGTTAAATCTTTGTAATCACTTGTACTAATGACGAAGAAGACTCGTTAAAAATATGGTAGTCTTTTTCCAACTCTTGGTCGGTTGCTATATCCAAAAAAAATCATGACTATGAATATGTCTGTGTGTACTGTCCATTATTGGCATGTGTTATATGCAATTGCAACAGTAACAACAACAACAATAACAGTAAAATAATTCTCTTCGTTGTTGTTACAAAATTTAACTTTTGATTGCCGCTCAACACGCAAAAGGAGGTGACAGCGTTTAAAGTCAGGAAACGATGAGGGTGATACGAGTATGTACACACACAAACCCGACAACAACCGGAAATGCAATGCGCTCATTAAAAATGAATTCCTGTGACCAAAAAAAAAAGAAATATTTTAAAATGATACCAACGAAAATAACAAAAAACCAAACCCATCAAAACAAAAAAAAAGGTGTTGGCAACGTCGTCGTGCGCTGGTTTATGATGATCCCATTAGCGTAGCACGTCTTTTTATATTTCATTATGAGTTTTTTTTTTTTTTGTTGCATGCATACCTTCTTCATCAACTGTTTGCATTTGTTAAATATTTACAGCAACAACAAAGAACAACATCTGTCTTAATATGCGTGCATTTGTTTATCGAATGCCTCACCTCAGCTCAGTCATTTTCTCTAGTGCTTTGTCATCGTCCTTTTTTTTTTGTTATTTTTTGTTTTGTAAAGTGTCAGCGTGACATGAAGGGGGGTTGATTTGTTTGAAATACAAGACAAATTGTACTTTAATGCAAGCATGCGATCTCGCTCATACAAACACTAAGTCAATACGCGTGCGTGACATGACGTCACTTTGAGTTTTCCACGAGCGATTTTCAAAGGAAGTCACGATTACATTAACGTAAAACGAGACCTTTTCAAGTAGAGTAGGTTCGTTTTTAGTTTTTTATTTTTTTTCTACTACACTCACAACAACAACTCTATATTGCAGTGCATCCATTTCGTTAGGAACCATTTTACATTTCAATTAAAAGAAGAAAAAGAAAGAATGAAATCATTCCAACCGATTGATAGATACAAAAAATATTTGACGTATGCATTTGAGAAACAAAAAAGCTACGTAGGTACAGAGAAACCACAAAAAAGTATTAAAAAAAATTTAAAAAAATAAGCAACAAACAATATATATATATATATATATATATATATATATATATATATGTGTGTTTGTGTGTAACTCATTGTGTTTCTTGAGAAATAATTGAACTAAACGTGCTCAAAACATTATAAGCTACGCTGCATATAAATATTCAGATACAATTGTATTTGTACAAATGTAAAAATGATTCATCGCAGCACTACTGGGGCAACATCAGCCAACGTCCCAGACAGGAAGCCAAAGAAACAGTAGCCAAACTTAGTGTGGTTTTTGGTACATACAGTAGATTCCGAACTCCCGATAACTTGAACTGTCCAGTAACTAACATGAGACAAACAGCCGCTAATATGGTCAAAAAAAAAATCTGATGTGACTGAACTCCTCCTAAACGGCTGTACCGATTTTGATGAAATTTTTTGTGTGTTCAATTGAATTCGAGAATGGTTTAGATTTACAATTCGATGCATTAGAAAATTTATTTAAAATTATTTTATTTATTTATCCAGCCGAGCACACGCGCAAGCGCAAAATGTATGAAAATGTTGCATACTTTGCTTCTTCTTACACTTCTCTATTGGTGAGAGTGAGAGATTTTTTCGTTTTTGTGTTATGCTCTTCATTCTGCACGTTTTTTTCTTTCTTATAAATTGCTATATATGTACTCATACTTATTAAAATACATACTAAAATATTTCTCTAGCTAAACGCTTCTATTAAAATATTAATTTAGATATATATTCAGTAAGTTAAAAACCTAGATAACTTGAACAGCCTTGGTTTTTTGGTGTTCAAATTAGCGCGAGTCCACATAGTTGTGCTCCCATAGTCATAACCAAGCAAAACTCTAAAATCTGGAATAAGCTTCATTTAGCTAGTGGAACTTGGCTCAAGTCCACAGAATTGAAGTGATTGCAAGACTTCTGAATTTAGATTTTGAGTTAGAAGATTTTCAATACATGAGTATACTAATAATAATCTATATATAAATAGGCTTATACGTTTTCTTTATCGACACTTTACGCCTAAGCTATATAACCGATTTCAACAAAAAATATACCATTCGACGGGCTTTCATTTGGATAAGTGAATCATATACGTCTTTAAATAAATTATATAGTTATTGTGAGTGTAAAAACAGTTAAAAGTTGTCACACATAAAACTACAATAAAATACCTACCAATTACATTAACGCATGGTGTACGTTACTTATACTTCCAAACCATATACGGTAGGTCAACTATGATAATACATGCTTAGGAATGTTTGAATCACGGACATATACATTTAAATAAATCGAAATTCAACCACACTAGTAATAATAAAAAGACCATCCCAGTCACCTAACAATCAGAACAAGTATAAGAAAAATCAACTTCCCAAGTTAATTGAAACAAACAAACGTTCTTAAAAATTGCAGCTGTAGGCTATGCGGCAATGTCTTCTAAAAATCTAACTTACCCATAAATTGTACCTAAATCTGATGTCAAATTTCAGTGCGATCTGCTGACCAATTTCTCGACAACAAAAAATTAATCAAGAAAGAAGTCACAAAAAAGTTCCAAGCCTGCAACGTTTCGCCACTCCCTAAGCACACGATCTATGGTTATTATTATTATTATTATTCTTACTATTAAGTAAATTATACAGATGCAAAGCTAGCACTGCACCATCGATTGTTTGTTTTGATATGCAACATAAATTGGCGTCTAACTTCGACTTTGACAGCGTTAAGAAAACTCTTTATCGGGTAGTGAAAAAAAGACGGCTTGATATGATGCGGTATTAGTCATCCTACACACAAAGCAAATACAAAGCACACGTGAAATACAGAAAAGAATTCAAGTAGGCTTCGGCGGCGGAGCAACGTATTTTTTGCCAATACATTTTGACCAGATACTCCGTCCGCAACACATGAATAAACGTAATACGGGCATAGGCAAAAAAAAAAAAACAAATAATATTAAAATAAATAAATAAATAAAAATAAAATTAAAGGTAGAAAAAAACGTAGCAGAAAAAAATAAGTGCTAAGTTTTTACTTTGTATAAACAACAACAAAATAAAGCGTATCTATGACAACACCAGTGCCGAACAACACTAACCGTAACCAAGTTAAATATGTAGCGGACAGAAGTGGCCACGTCATAGCATTTTCCATACGCTGCCTCCCACAGCCAACAACAACTTAAGACTGCTGCAAACAAGCAACTAAGTGAATGAATGCAAGCATTTTTCGATGTCGAGTCATGGCGATTTGAATAAATGAAAATAACGCCGAAACGCAAAGCAGCAATTGATTTTTCCAAATAGAACTCGATTTTCCTAATTGAATGGCTGCGATTAGCAGAAAAGATAACGATTACGTTGACGATTGCAATGGTGATGGCGATAGCGACGTAAAACAAAACAAGAGAAACAAGGGGACGAACTGAGTTCAATTAATAATACCCAGCAGCAAACACGCATACTTGTAGATATAGACAAAAAACTCTAGCACAAACATATGAAGATGCATACGAGTATATCATATACAACACCTGCAAACAGATTCCAGCATATGAGTATTACATGCGCATGCAACAATCGAAGTGCTATAAAAAATAGAAAGAAAAAAACAAGAAAAAATTTAAATAAGAAAACCACCGAAAACCCTTTTCGCTTTTCCAACTAATCACTTTAAAAAATGTGTCTCAGTGATGGATCGCTCACTACCTTACCCCAATTTACCCCAATCTATTACAAAACGGCTGGTCTTACAAGAGTTAAGCCTTATACGCGTATTTTAAAAGAGAATAGAGAAATGTATCCATTCAATGAGCTTCGATTTGAATTGAGGCGACGACAGAATGCGTTGCGATGCGACGCAACATTAGACAACAAAACAGGTTTTAGATACCGACTAGCAACCGACTCTACCAATTCAAATCAACTCGTTGCAGCGACCAACTGATACTTTGCAATGAAAAATTGTTTTATTTTTTTTTATTTTTGTTTTCTTCGCTATTTTATTGTTGTTGTTGTTATTTTTATTAACTACTATAATTATTATTCGATCGTTGCATGCGGATTGCTGCTTTTTAATATATGAGTACATAATTTTTTTTTGTTTTTACCCGTTCATTGTACAATAAATACGTACGAGTATGTATCTATGTGAGTTGTCATCGCCAAGTGTGAGGCCGCCCACAAAATTATTTCAATTCAAGTACCATTTGTTTTCATTACACTACACAAAACAAAACAACAACAAAATTTTTATTTGTTAAGCTACTCTAATGACTACTGTGGTTAAGTATAGAAAACAAGAGTTTCCTCTACAAAGTGACGTTGAAACCGGTGTCGACAAAAATATTAGAAGAAATGGAGAAACTTGGAAGAATTGTCAATACTTCGCAATATATGGAAAATTACCTTATTCATAAAGACCTCAAGACCTTGTTAGGGGCAGTAAAGTATGATACTTGACAGTAGAATGAAGAGGTGTCATATACTGGACTTGCCTTATAAATTTGAAGTAGCCCAAAAATGTAAAATATTAGGTGCCTGTCGTTGAGTTCTGTTCATTTTTTTTTTAAGATGGCATTTAGTGAGAAAAATTGGTACAATATGTATTATTTAATAATTTTCTGGAAACTGCAATACCACATCGAAAGAATGATGTTAGTTTGGCCGCGATTCAATCATCGATCCATTTTCGTGTGCCCTCAGCATTTCGAAACTGTGTAGCAACGAACAGTAGATTTCTTCAAATCAAATAACAACACTAATGCATGTCGTAAATGCAATTTTTAGCATTCCATGATTTGCGTCAATATAGACTAAATAACTCAAAACGGAAAGCTGATATTCACCAGCGTTTTACACTGACACTGCAAATTTTAACCATTACATGTCACTGACCAGAATTCATGCAAATTCTTAGTAGTTTGAAACATGAGCGTTTTCGCAATGCAAACGATGTATATAAAATATAAAAAATAAAATAAAAAATCTAAGCTTATTTTTACTTCCAATTACATATAAGCGTATCTTTTTTCCACAATCTAGGTGACCTGACCTGTGGCAAGCAGCACCCAAAACACTCAACACTCAAAGTACTAATCAATGCATACGAGCATATGTATGTACAATATAAAACGGCACCGCCTGAAATTTGTCAAGTACATATGTACCAGCATTATATGAAACTAAAATACCTCAGCATAAGGATGTCGGAGTCAGCTACTTTTGCAGGTGACGACTTCAAACTACAAGGCCAGTTAATATAAAAGCCTAAATAGTAAATATAGTAGTTCATGCTTTTCATACTTCCTACTACTTAATTATATAATTTCTTTGAACTGCTCATGCAATGGGCGCATTCAGCAGAAGTCATCACCCATTATTTTCTCTGACTTTGTTTGTCTGGTTTGTCTCTGCTGAACGCAGAGACATCACGAAATTTTTATCGAAATTGTGAATTATGCATTCACAATGAGCGAAAAGCATCAAAAAACGTCAACAAACATGTCTGCTGAACGCGCCCAATAACTGCAGATCATCATATAGTAGTAAGCCGAGCTCTCAAAACTTTTTATAGCCACAACTTTTATATAGTTCAGCGTAGCATACAATTGAGGATAAATTAAAGTCAGCCGTTAGATGACGTTTAAGAGTTGTGCAAAAAGCCTTTGCTCATAAAGGATCCAGCAAGTGATACAGTGGACTCTCGATAATTCGAATCATCATTAAGTCGAAATCCTTAGTAAGTCGAAGAAAGTTGCCATTCCCTTCCGCTGAATAATTTAGCGTTTGCAACTCGAACAAAATATTGTTTCCTTGCGAGGTATGATAGTACATATTTATGCGTCACAACTCGAATTTCAACAAGCAGAAACTGTAAGTCGAAGGTAGTAAAATATTATGACTTTATCCTACCGAGGATCACTTGTTCCGTTCATTGTTTGAAGTTGAAAAAATAATTTATAAAAAATATACAAATTTAAAGCAAAAGAACATAGTGGCAAGTATTTGAAAAATTGTTAACCTGTGTCAATAATCCGAAAGAAATTTTTGTTGGGGGCGTAATATAATTTTATACGACTATGATGATAAGCTCAAGGCAGCAATCGAGAGTTGCAGCCAGCAACGAACATAAGCGATAAGAAATAGTGCAATTACAAACAAAATAACAAAAAGTATTTAAAGAATGCTCATTTTGTTGTATTCGTACCTCCTCGCGCAGGGAACGGCTTTAAAGTTTTATCATGACGGTTGCGACACTATGAATACGATAGAGGAGACCCCTCAAAGTAAACACGAATATGATAAAGAGACATTTAGCTCGTGTTTCAAAAATTCAAAGTTAAGACAAAATTTTATCTTAATCAGGAATCATGATAGACACTAAATAAACCTAGTACAAGTCCATTAGCCCTTACTTAGAAAAGTTAATTACTATGAAATCTTAACACATTTCACTGCAGCGTATTATTCAATTCTAGTGAATGCTTTATGAATGCATATATAAACTTTTTGGTCAAATTCTAGTCTTCTTATGAAAGCTCTACTTATTTCTTTTCTTTTTTTTATTTTACTCCTTCATTACTCCACCATGGAGCATAGGGCCTCCCAGAAGTCTCTTCAATCGAGATTGTGTTGGTTTCACTAATCGATACTGCCAAGTCTATTTACCATGATGAATGTGACGCCATCTGTCGGTTGGTAGACAGACAAGGCCTCTCCTTTCTATTATTATCATTTTTTTTGTTTTGTTTTAATGGTCACCCTGACTCCACAACATGGCCAAATGACTTATTTCTTAGTGAATACATATATACTTGCTTTAGTAAAGAGAATATTTAAACTTACAACCACACTTGGGTAGCCCAGACTATTGTAGACCGGAAAATGCAGCTTAAGAAGCCTTAAGACGCTCAAAAAACTGGATCTGTCGTATGTCAATTACTGCAGTTTCCTTGAATGGAATATGGTAGACGCTAAAAATTGGTTGTGAATGTCAACAGATCCAAATAGGTAGACACATTTCATTTGTAGGACAACACAACCTGACACATGAAACCCTTGAAAGTGTTTGGACTTTTTAGGAGCGTTAGGCTGCCGTCATACTAAGCATCAACATAATGGATTACATCGTAATAGTGGTACTACTAACTGAGTCAGGGTGTTTGCAATGTACATATAGAGACGTCACTGCTTGGCTCTGTGAACTCCATATAAATCTATGAGTAAAAGTTCTGATAGAAAAAATTTAATCTATGAAAGTCTAGGAAAGATTTCTTACACTTTTCTCATTTTCTGATGCCTCAATCACGCCGTTGAACTCAAACTGCAGAGTACTCATGATTTAGGATAGCCGAAAACAGCAGCTTTTCTTTGTTCTCAGGTTTGTAGTTTCTGTTGATCAAAAAAAAAAAAAATATCGGCGAAAAAAGCAACAAAAAGGAAAAACACATAAAGCAAAACCAAGCGAAATTTGTAGGTTTTGCAAGAATTTGTTGCAGTTCGGCTTTTCTTGTCGCCATTGTTTTTGTTGTTTTCGTTGTTCGTTCACTTGGCTGTCATCGAGACAAAACGTCTTCAGTGCAATCGTTCGTTTGTTTTGGGGTTTCTCGTTTTTCTTTCTTTTTATTATTATTATTTTTTTTCGGTTTAGTTTTTTATTTTGGTCTCTTTTTTCTCTTTTGTTCGTTGCAGCAAATTGCATAATTAGCAAGTCTAGCAACTCAATACGAATATCGTCACCGTTTTGAACGTTGATCGCGCTCCGTTGGTGGCTCAGATTCTGCACGTGAATGCGAAATGGAAAACACTCAGCGATGACATAGTTTGCCTGACATAGTTTCAGGTTTGGTTCATTAACTTAAACGAAATTAATTAATTATACTAGAACAAGTACAAGTAATAGTAGAGGAAGAAAAATGGTAGCGAGTTACTCCTGATCTGATCTGGTACATTTGGTTCTTAATAAACAAATACCTTGTGCTTTGTCTGTCTGTCCGTAGGTGTGTCTGTCTGTCTGAGCTTCTCATCGATTCTTCTATTTCTATTTTGGGTTTCTTATGCACCGCTGTTCTAGTGTTGATTCATCTGCTACCACAGTTTAATGATTTGTTTCCTCCCTTTACTCCACATACCCGACTACATGACAACCATCCAAGCATATCCAATACCTGTTCTGTACCAGGGGCCACTGCAAGTTGTTGGTTTTCACAACCCTCGAACATTTAATTTGGTTTTCCTAATGAAATAATAGAAGCTAAAGTTTTTTTTGTTTTTGTTTTTCGAAGGTCACAAGAGTTCAAAATGCTTTGGTTGAGGGTTTTTCTTCGGCTGTCTTTTCATTATTTTCGTTTTTCTTTTTCTTAGTATACACTTAATTGTGATTATATCTAAAGGCAGTGTGAGCGATAGAGAGAGAGAGGGGGGGGGGATCATATTAATACTGCATTTCTGACTAACAATGCCTCTCTATCACGACTATCTTCTCTTTGACTCTCAACCATCTTTCCCATCCACTACTATGTTTTACACTGCACTTTACGCTGTTGCTTTTTTATGTTTTATGGCTTCGGTTATCATTATTCAAATATTTGACTCTGAGCCGACTTGGTGAGTGGAAATAACATTGGAATTTCAAAAGAAATCGTTCTATGCCTCAATTCCAATTCGGCATTCCATAACCGAGTCCGATTCGTATCGTCTTGGCTTAGCTGACAAGTGGTTGTTGAACGCGTTTTCCCAAGGCGAGACCCTCAAAGCGACGTCGCCGGTGTTCATTCATACGTGAACGATGATAAGACTATTTTTTTATATTTCTCTTTCTATAACCATACATGTGAAGGGGAGCTTACGAAAACAAAACAATAATAGGAGGAAAAGAAAGAAGATTAACTTAAGTTATGCCGAAGTTGCTATACTTTTTAAGCATATTAAATGTAATCATCATTACATATAATAATCCTAAAATTTTGCATTTATTACACCTACAAAGTGTTGGTGCCAAAGTTGGAGCCACATAGGCACCGAATTCGAGATAAGTGTGGCGAGTCAAAGACTAAATACAAAGCTTAAAATAACAATACGTTTTTATAGAGCTACACGTTTTATATATGTATATATATATATATTTATATGTATATATTGAATAACTTACCTTGCCCGATGCCTTTTTATAGCGTCGCGTTGCTTCTATAATCAAGTCCTTGACAAGCAGATCACCAGAACCACAGGGTACCAAAATTCGTATATCGCCAAAGCAAACCGTTACCTTCATTGTGACTTTGGTTGCTGCTGCTGCTGTTGCACTTTACTGATTTAATCATATACAATGTTAATGTGAGTTTTCAATACTGATTCTAAAGCGTTTAATATGTATTCTCCTTTTCTTTGAGTGTATTCGTTCGGCGTTTGTTATTATTCACTTCGTTATATTTTTCATATATTTTTTTTCTTTTGTCTTTACTATTATTATTATTTTTATTTTAACATTGTTATTATTATTATTATTTTACAATTTATTATTATTATAATTTTTTCTGTCGTTTTTTATTGAATGGAATGATTCAGTTTCGTTGTCGAAATGAACGCATTCGCAGCTAACGTCGGCTTTAAAAGCAGGCGCAGGTTCAGACACTGACGACGACGCTTACTTTTGTTACTGCTGCTGCTGCGACATTGAGGATGATTACGTTTACGTGGACGATAATGATCCTCACGTTAGTTTCTACTTTACTATTTTTTCCACTCGACGTGTTTTTTCGTTTCTTTCGTTTTTTTTGTTTTGCTGTAATATTTGTGGTCTACAAAGGCTGATAGTGAAGTGACGCTGCTGCTAAGCGTGGTGGTTGCTATTGCTGCTGCCGCTACCGCTACTGTTGGTTTCGTTATTGCTGTTTTCGTTGTTGTTTTCGTTTTCGTTGTTGTTGTTGTCGTTGTTGTGGATGTTGTATGCCCTTAAAATGCAGCTGCAGCAGCATTGCTTTGCAAGCGTTAACATATGCACATGTTAGAGCAGGATGTCAATAAGGCTGGCAAACAGTCAGACGCTGAAGGATGTACCTCACGTCAGAACGTCGCACTTGACAGCTGCACTCGCTGCGCTCTCTCACTAAGTTTCGGTTACTTGGCTGCTTTTTGGAACGCGCGCCGCTTGTTTTCAATCTATATTATTCGTTATGCTCTTCCGATCTCTTTTTTACACTCTCAGGTTGTCAAACGCCGCTAAGACGTCGCTTAACAGGAATTTGTTGCAATAGTTGTTATTGTTGTTGTGGTGCTTCTTTCTCATTTTTATTTAGCATAATTCACTAAAATTCTTAGAGTTGTTATTGGATTGCTTTATTTTGTTCTATTTCACTTGCTACAGTTGGCGTCATTATTATTGTTGTTGTTATTGAATTAAAGGCGCTTGCATGAATCACACACACAAGTTATAGTATAAAGAAAACTATACTAGAAAAAGTTAAGCGTACAACAAACAACAGCAACAAAGATAAATACTCCTAAAGCAGCAAGATCACAAATACAACAACACTGCAAAAAACGTTAAAGCATAAGAAAGCGGTAAAAAAAATAATAAAGAAAACAACGCGTAACCACAACGAAACTGGATTTTATTATGTTATTTTTATGGTTATTTTTACTTTATTTAAGATCAAATCCAATTTCCAATTTGATATTTGAATACAGTGCACTACAAATGCGTTAATACAAAAACGCGAGGAAGAAAACGTAAACTACAAGCTTCGATCCTAAGTGGACCAAACAACACCACATCACTACACAAGCACCGCGCAAATACTAAGGCAGTGTGTTCAAACAGTTAGAAAACCAAAAACGCTATCCGCAGCACGACTGCGTATCGATAACAAGTACTAAATCGATAATAATAATAGTAGGGTTGCAAAGCTTTGCGCTATTATTTTCACTATTTATTATTTTTATTATTATTATTAATATTATTATTAATATTATTATTAATATTATTATTCATATTTTTAATATTATTTTTTTATTATTATTATTATAATTTTTATTGTTATTATTATTTAAATTTGAAAATATTCAACAATAAGGCAACGAATTATTTCGTTCGAGTTATTTGAGCATTCTTTTCTGCTCTACATAAATAACAATAAATTTCATAAATCAAATAATTAATTAAAAATATGTTAAGAAACTTCGCTAGTCTACTTTTTCCAGCTTTTTTGGGTTATACTGAGGACATCAAACTTGTCAATCTTGACCATGATAGGCTTATCTATGTGTTGATTGATGCTGAGAGACACACTTTCAATCAGTTTACGTGGGCACATACTTTTTCTCTACTGTTATATTGACACAAATATTTGCATCTCATCGTCAAACAAAGATCAGAATGAGATATTTATATGGAATGCGATTGACAATTGGGCATGAGCATTACTATTCAAACTTAAGGAGTAAGAAAAAGAACCAGTTGTGAGGGCTACACCATGTAAAAAGGGCTCCAAGCCATAATAAAGCACACAAATTTGGAATGCAACACTGTTTCGTGGGTCCACAACAACGTGCGGAAGTTTACGAAGGAGTAAAGCCACAAATCGGTCATGTGGCCAAAAATATGGTCATGTTGTTGAGTTTGGTCAACAAAATTCTAAGAAAGTAGGGGCTTTGTCCAGCAATCCACAGATAGCAGCTGTCTGCTCTGCTCAAACATCTATCATGAGTCTTGGACTGGTAGCGGCAGGCCAATCACCACCCACATGTCTTGATAATCAAACTGAAGAGACGAAAAAAATGCTAACGCAGTAAAGCGCTACTTTTTAAAAACTCACTCTGTCATTTTTTGCGATATGATAAAGGTAAACAAAATAATAAAACAAGTCGATTTGTTCCTCGAAGATAGATCTGATGATAGCCAGTGTTTGGGTTTCTCGTTTTACACTCATTGACTATACCAACCCAATATAAGGACTGGAGCAAACAGTGTACCTACTAAAAGCTGTAAAAGAACTGGATGCCTATGGACATTGGTTTGAGGGCATGTTATGCAAGAACGAATACCGACATATGTAAGAGTAGCAAATACAAGCAAGTTAAGGCTTTGGATAGAGGAAACCTGAAGAGCGGGGAATTTTCACATATTAAATCCGTCGGACAAGCTTCATCCAAATCTGTCGGAGTTGGCATATAGTACGCTGCTTCTGGTGGTCAGTCGTCAAGAGGTGGTGGCAATGCCCCCGTGTCGAACCGCAACGATAAATTCTGGTCAATAGCCGGAGACAAGAAAAACGAAAACCCAAAAGCCACGCAAGCCATACAAAATGCTGTTTCCAACGGTACCCATAATGGACATACCTGAAGGTTGCCCGGAACCTGATAAATTTGCCCAACCAGTAGAATGGGCGATCTGTTCGATTTTTGGCAGAACCGACCACGAACAAAAATACTTTTAGCTAGATGAAGGCGAATATATGTAGTTAATAGTTTATAAGAGAGGAATTTCATGTCATTTCATCTACTGTAGTCCCCAGTAATGTTGGCATTGTAGGCGCCCCAGTACTGTTAGCATGGAATATATTAGCTAAATCGAAAAATAACAAGAATACAAAAATTTTCACTAAACATTTGATTTGATATGACTCAGTTAGCTCATGACACTGGAGCTAAGATCAGATTTGTTAAAGTTTCAGTTTCATACTTAAATTGATTTATGCACTAGTATAGAGTTATACGATCCAAGGTTTACAATATATTCAGTATCAAATATCAGTTCCCGTGAAATTTTAGTACGATATATCTATACTAATATTATAAAGAAGTGATGTTTGTTCGGATGTTAGAGGTAATCTTCGAAACTAGTCATCCGATTTTAGAAATTCTTTCACCAGTAGAATGCTACGTAGTCACTTAATGTCATGGGCTACATCTATATTTGTTTTTTGTTTTTTTAAGGAAAATATGTTTTTTTCTTAAGATTAAGTTTTTGCAAAACCACTGCAAGACCAAGCGTTCAATACTCAATACTCAATACAAGTACTCAATATAACAATAAAAAAAAATTCCAGAATCAGCAAGGCATAAACAACAAATTGTAAAAGGAACATATTTCCCTTAAAGAATGAAAAAAGCAAGTAAGCCAGTCTCTTCTATTGTGCATATCTGTTGTTTAAAAAATAAAAATTATTAAAGTCAGTTTAGTATATTTTGCACCAAACTGTTACATACAATTCCCATATAAAAATTTTATATAATAGCATAGATATACATAGATAGAAAATTTGTTCATACAAAATCTTGAAATTGATCCATAGTCTCATATAGAAGATGCCCCGTGCAGTGCTTACCCCCAATAATACATATACTTTATAGCTTCGTGACTAGGTTATAACTGAAGTTAAATGAAGTGAAGTGAAGTGAAGCGAATGCCAATAATAATTGATACGTAACAGATTTTCTATACTTTTAGTCGGAAATGGGATCGGGTTCTTCATACTCGGTTGTAAACTCTATTATATCATCATCATCATTTTCTTCGATAACTTCAATGTCATCCTCCTGAACGGATTCTTCCTCACTGAGCTGATGTTCGGGGGGTATTGCACGTAAGATACTTATACGGCCAGGTAAATCGGCGAAGATATAAATATTGTTATTGTTATTAGTATTGCTAGTGCAATTGGCAACGTTCTGGGTTTCAGCGTCTGCGTTTAAGGTACAAGCAATTCCGGTGCTGATGCCAATGTTATCGCAATCACCGGATTGACCAATAGCACATGTGATAGCATGATTGTCCAAGCTCAAATTATCGGTAAATAAGGCCAAAATGTGGTCAGCGCTGTAAATGCAAGTGGTAGAGCTTGTGCTGGCGAGATCAGCGAGTGCCGTAACGGCACTCGCCTGTTCAAGATTCGGAGTGTCAGCCTTCGAATTAACGGACGACTCATACGAATCGGTCGCCGCATGGTCGTTTAAATCGACGGCTGGAATGCTCAACTCTAAGCATTCTTTATCAAACCCAAAAAATGGTGTGACGTCATCACCGTCACATATGTCAACATGCATCAAATTGAAAGGATGCTGCTCAGTCGCCATACCGGACTCGCAACTGGAGTTGCAAACGGACAAATGCTGCGAAATATTCCACTCACGTGTCAAGTTCTTCTTACTTGGCACTGACACGCAAATCGGGCAGAAGAGCAGCTCGTTGTTATCGTTGTGTTGCTCGATGACATGCGCCTTGAGGTTCTCTTCTGAAAGATCCATGGAGCTGCACACTGGGCACGTGTATGTACTGGCCAACATTACCGGAAACGGTTCACCGTCAAAGAATATCTCGTGCTGACGGTGTGTCACCAGCTTCTGGACCGGATGCGAGTGATTGTGACCCTGGATGCCCAGGCGATTCCCGTAGCAGGGCACGCACAAATAGAAACCGTTACATCTGAGGCACTTGTAGCGCTGCATCATGTTTGTCGAGCGACAGATCGAGCAATAATCACCACGGTTACTTGCTTGGAACATCACTTCTGCAAGAGGGCCGGAACGAAATGATCAAAGATTATAAATGGAAAATCGGTTCGAATTGCAGCGCCGCTGTAAGTGTTAATTTGGAAATTTGGGATTTACTTTTTTCGTTAAACTGCTTTTTTGCCCAACTTAGTACCGGTCGAGTAGAATGTTTTATTTCGCTGGGATCCGCAACGAAGTTTAAGCGAGTCGCGAATAAGAAATCACTGCTCGTTCGCGCTCACTGATGACTGTTGGCAAAGCTTGCTTCCGACTGTCTGCTTGAGAGAGTGTCTGAGCCTAGCTTATATGCTTTCATATTTGAATTTATAACTGAAGCACTAAACTTTCCATTATAATGCTTGTTTTGTTTCGTGACCACCCTCCCTGCCGCTGCAGAAATGTGATTCCATCTTTATTGGTGTGTGTGGTAGTCGTCAAGTGAACAGGACGACAGCAAGACAGGCCGTGAGCCAGTCAGCTAGACAGCCAATCAGTCATTATTATTTTGAAAAATGCTATAATATAAACAATGAACCCATCATTAAAATCAAATGATTTGCTTATAGAGTATTGGCGCTGATACGTCGGGGGCGGAAAAGTGCGTAATTTCGATCGTTCGCTTGGCGTTCGATTGGATCGTAATTCTATACCAGATTTGCATCGTCGTCATAACAATTCCGAGAATAGACGATAGACGGAGACGATAAAGTCAGTCGTGTGCTTGGAGATTGGCCGTGTCAGACGTCGCTGGTTTTTGTCTGCCTGTGAGGTAACGTTCGGAACATATTGGATTTTTTAAGTAGAGTCACGATTATTGTATGCCATATTTCAGCCTGAATCTTGCTTTAGTAGAATTTAGAGATGCCTGGGAAGATCGCACCCTGCCGACCTCCCTAATAGATTCTTTTAATACAATATTCTATATCCCCACTTATTATTTAAGTTGTTTTGTTAATTTTTGTATATGCAATTTAATTGAAGTTGTTCGAATAATAACAGAAAAATTAAATATAAAGGAAAAAAAATAAAAAATTAGTAGAATTCCAGTGTATCCCGTGGAAAGTAATAATCGACCATCTCTGAACCAGGTATAATGCAGTAGAGTATGGATAGAATGAACGTATATTCACATAACCTTTTCAGTATTGACGGTTCATTCGTTTCGTTCGAAGTGGTCGTTCTATTATAAAACCTTCAGCAGAAATTCAAGTTCTTTTATAAGTTAATATATTCCGTTTTTTTGTTATTTTTTTTTTTCGTTGACTACCGTTCGTGGAGTTAAGACCGTTTTCGGCTTTCGCTAATGACTAATCGAGTATTCTTTTCTTTATTTCGCTTTCGTTTTCGGTTTTTACCGTATACATACATACATACATACATTCTTTTGTTCTTCGTGTTCGTTATAGTACTTTTCTCTGCTTGAAACCACAAACCGCGTGAAGGAAATAACAAAATAGCCTCTGGGCCGCCCAATCTGGGTACAAACCGTTTCGCTATTTTGGCAAACGGTCCCCAAATAAAAAAACAAAAAACTTCTCATAAGTTATTGGAATCATTTCCCTCCCTACCAACCTACACACGACCCGACACGAAGTTTGTGGTTATGTCCTCAGTTGATCAGAACAAGCCATTGTCGCAATACTCACGTTTCGCTATCAATCGCGCAATTCAAATCATCAGCAAAGAACTTATATTCATTTCGGAATTACGCGACGGTAAAATGTTGATCTTGGTCAACAATACCAAAGTAGCTGAGAAATTCATTGCGTGCAAATCCTTGACTGGTGTATGTCCAATTAAATGGAGCTACCATGAAAATCTGAACACTTCGAAAGGCACTATTTACCCACCATGCCTGAACAACGTCAGTGAAGAAGAAATCGTACGCGAACTGGCTCCACAAGGTGTCTCTTCTGTATACAAATACACTAAAATGATTGACGGCAAGGCTAAACCCAGCGGTGTATTACTGCTTAACTTTAACGTTTACTCCATCCCGGAGACTTTGCACATTTCTTGTCAAAGATTAGGTCATACAGCTAAACGCTGCTACAAGGATCCTATTTGCGAGAATTGTGCCAACTGCCTGCAGGACCATTCAGCTTCATTCAACAAATGCCCTATGTTCGTACAACAGAAAGAAATTCTTAAAATACAAACACAAAATAAATGTACAGTAAGAGAAGCTAAACAAATATTCAAATCGCAGCAAACATCCGTAACCCCACTAGACTCATATGCCGCCACAGCAAAGCATACATACATACCTAATGAAAGCAACTCTCAAAAACTAACTCAACACGAAAAAAAGCATACGCAAACACCAATAACACAATACAACAAGCCTCTCGCAATCAAACCAAACACTACCGACACAACTACTACCAACACAACTACCGCAACCACTAATAACACCAACTTTACTTTAACGCACGAACACAAAACAAAAGAAAATACGGTAATCACCCCTTCGTTACCTCCCGGACAACCAAATCCCTTCAAATCCAACTCATATACCCAACTTATTCCCCCACCTCCCCTCCATCTTCTACGTGGTTCCCTTACGGACGCCACCGAAGTTGATGAAATGACTTAATTGCAGGAATATTTTTCGTTCCCCCCCAGCACGTTGGTTCATCTACTACGCAGTGACTAGTCTTATCGCTACTTTATACACCGTGAATGTCAACACTTTGCCGGGGACGGTGCTGGGGGTAAACGGAAGATTTCCACTCACTTGTGGATCAAATTCTTTCTTTTCTTGTCTCCCCTTTTTCTTTTTAATTCAATCATGTTCTCTTTTCTACAGTGGAATATAAATGGCCTGTATAACAATATAACATATCTACAAGTTCTTATCAAAGAACACAACCCATTAGTTTTCTCTATACAAGAAACACATATTCTCAAAAATAGTCATGTAATCGTGTCAAGTTCTTACGACAGTTATTTTTATAACTTACCACAAAACACAACCAATAAACAAGGTATAGCAATTATGGTAAAAAAAAACTATCCACATAAAATTATTCAACTGCAACCACCGATCGCAGCATTATCTGTCGAACTAAACAATGGATTTAAAGTCAGTTTAATTAACATTTACATTCCACCTGATCAACACTTCACTGAAGGTGATTTGAGAAACATCATCAGCCAATCACGCACCCCAATAATTATACAAGGAGACTTTAATGCCTGGAGTCCCATGTGGGGGTCAGCTAAAACAAACCCTAGGGGCAAAATTATTGAAAACCTACTCATTTCAGAAAATCTGAGCATACTAAATGACGGCAAACCAACGCATTTCTCTACACACCATTCATTTACCCATTTTGATCTTACAATATGCTCTACATCTATTTTTCCCCTAATTCGTACGAACACTTTAAATAGCCTCCATAGTAGTGACCACTATCCAATTAAATCCTCTATAACACTCAATAAAAATTGCTGCACACTTCTATATTCCACAAACCAATTTGCGACCAAGAATTAAATTGGTACCCTGGTGGAATCAAGATTTAGCCGTCCTACGGTCCAAAAAACAAAGCGCATGGCACACCTATAAAGAAGTATAAAATTTACCCAATCTGGTAACATACAAAAAATTTAATGCCCTGTTTCATAAGAAATGTAGAGAAGCAAATAGTACTGCTTTTGAACGCCTAACAGCGTCAATAAACCCATCCTCAAACCCCCAAAAGATATGGGCAAATATCAAAATGTTAAATGGGTGCTACAATCCTACCACAATTCCCTTTCTCCACACTAAAACCGGACCTCTACACGACTCCAAAGATATTGCCAATAGCCAATACCTGGTCAAAGTACTCACACAACACAAATTTTCACCCGCTGTTCAATTCTAAAAAACAACATATAATTATCTCAACATATATAAACAGACATACGTCTCCCCTTGCAAAAATAATAGAATTAAATATTACAGATATTAAATAAGAAATTGCCCTTTCCTCCGCGAAAGGGAAATCAACAGGGTTTGATAAAATCTCATATCCAATGTTGATAAACCTACCAAAGTCACTTAAAACACGCCTATTGCTTTTGTATAATAATGTGTTTAATGAAGGAATTTATCCACAACATTGGAAATTTGCTATCACTGTCCCAATACCTAAACCAAACAAATTAGCAACTGAAATATCAGGGTACCGTCGTATATCACTACTATCCTGTCCAGGCAAAATACTAGAAAAAATCATCTCTAATAGAAGAGTTTGGCTTGCCCATCGAAAAAACCTACTAACACCAAATCAATTTGGTTTCAAAAAGGGTCATGGTACCATTGATGCCCTCCTCTCAATACAACACTTCTGCTCTATGGCACTGGCAACAAAGAATCACGTAACAATGTTCAATCTAGACTTCGAGAAATCATTCGATAGTCGGTATACATGTAATTCTACAACAGCTTAAGCAATGGAAAATTGGAACCAAAATATATAACCTTATAAAAGCATTCCTAACTAACAGAAAATTTTCCGTAAAAGTAAACAATAACTATTCTCACATTTTCGATCTACACAACGGAATCCCTCAAGGATCCCCCTTGTCCATTACATTATTCATTATATCTTTTAATGACATAAGCAAAATAATAAACAAATACAATCATATGGAACATATCTTATATGCTCACGACATAGTTATATATACAAAAATGAAAAATTTAAACTCTGTAAATAATAATTTTCGAAACATTTTATCTCACATTACTACATGTTCCCAATTTTCTGGTGCTAATTTATCTATTGAAAAATGTAAATCAATCCACATATGCAAAAAAACAACCTGTAAATATGTTCCCATAATAAACAATAACGTAAATTTATGTTATGTATATTTATTTACGAGCTCACTGAAAATCCTAGGCATTATATTCGATATATATGACTATTTTTTAAGTAACATTGTTTATACCTAAGACATAAACTACCCGCCAGACTAAGTATTATTAAATTTCTGTCATCCAAGCGGTCTCATGTACATATTGTAGTAATAAGTATATCTGATGTTAGTGCAATGTTAAGTTAAGTTAAGTTAAGGCTATGTTATGTTATGTTACAGCAATGTTAGGTGAAGCTATAAGAAAAGAAATAAAAGAGTGGCATTCTGAATACGGCGGTCAAACCGAACAGACGTGTTTCATTGCTACAAAATCAGAAGTGGGATAAACGACCAAACGCCAACAGAATCGAAAATTTTTTTACCTCGCGTGTGTTGTAGAAAAGTGAAGACAACGTCGTTGTCAGAACAAAACGCAATGTAGCGAAACTGCGACGTAGTGAAAAGCAAAGTAATGACAACGAAATTAATACAGGAATAAAACAACGACAAAGTGAAGACAACGTCGACGTCAAACCAAAACGCAATGTAGAGAAACACAAAGTGAAGACAACGTCGACGTCAAACCAAAACGCAATGTAGAGAAACTGCGACGTAGTAACAAGCAAAGTAACGACAACGATAGGTACGTAGTTGAAGACGTAGAAATTTTTCAGCAAACATAAAAACCCTATAGTGGAGTTTGGGCAGTTCATAATATGAAACCATGACTGAATTTTAAGACAAAGTCAAATATTGTTCAAAAACAAAATGTGAATGAAAAAACCAGATGATATGATATAAGTGAAAATATCAAAGTAGCGTCAGACAATGAAGCCTATGAAGAAACCAATAAAATGATAAATGATAATAACAATGTTAGGCGTGGAAAAATGTTAAGAAATAAAAAGTTAATCAGCAAGACAACCGATAATGTTAAGAAAAAATCTGTATCTTATATGCTGACGACATAGTTATATATACAAAAATGAAAAATCTAAACTCTGTAAATAATAATTTTCGAAACATTTTATCTGACATTACTACATGGTCCCAATTTTCTGGCGCTAATTTATCTATTGAAAAATGTAAATCAATCCACATATGCAAAAAAACTACCTGTAAATATGTTCCCATAATATACAATAATGTAAATTTCACTGAAAATCCTAGGCATTATATTCGATGTAACTAACTTTTAAGTAACATTGTTTATACCTAAGACATAAACTACCCGCCAGACTAAGTATTATTAAATTTCTGTCATCCAAGCGGTCTCATGTACATATTGTAGTAATAAGTATATCTGATGTTAGTGCAATGTTAAGTTAAGTTAAGTTAAGGCTATGTTATGTTATGTTACAACAATGTTAGGTGAAGCTATAAGAAAAGAAATAAAAGAGTGGCATTCTGAATACGGCGGTCAAACCTAACAGACGTGTTTCATTACTACAATATCAATATTTTAATCAATGCATCCAAATCTCTCATACTCTCAATAATTGATCACGGCCTCAGTATTTATGGACAAGCATGCTACAGTAATATTAAACTATTACTAGCGCCCTACGACGCTGCCATCCGACTAAGCTTGCGAGCCTTTTCTACAACGCCCATCAAATGTATGTAGCAGAAGCCGGTCTACCAAGTATCCAGGATCGCATTCAACTCTCGACTCTACGGCTCGCCCCTAGATTATATATGAGTTGTAACCGAATTATTTACAACACAGTTAAGTCTGCTTACAACTACACCTTACAACGCACCTCAAAAAATTGCTCGACAATTATGAAATGCATCATATCAGCCAAACCACTTCTTTCAGGAATGCACCCGCAGTACATAGTTCCAGAAAAATGGATATCCTGGTGCCTCATGCCATCATCTTTGGTAACTGCCCTTGAGCAACACTCAAAGAAAAACACACCTCCAAACGTCTACAGGAAACTATTTCTGGACACTTTCCATCCTCTGAGCTCTAACAGCGCTAAATTTATATTCACCGACGGATCAAGATCTAGTTACTCAACCTCCATAGTTGATAACTTCAACAACACTATCACCGCAGGAATCTTAAATTCTGTTCAGCATACACAGCAGAAGCTACTGCCATTCTCCAAGCAACTAATTACGCCGCCGAACAACCAAATATAGTTGTGATCTGCACAGACAGTAAGTCAATCATAGATGCAATCCGAAACCATAGCAACAATAGTATAATCATATCTCAAATACGTAACTGTCTCATTGACCACAATAACATAAAATTAATGTGGATCCCTGGACATGTCAATAGTACCGGTAACGAACTAGCAGACACACGTGCTAAATTGGCACTGAAAGAGCCACTACAGCTTTCCAACCAGTTTCAGAAAGCGGACATCTTCAGACTAATTAATGGTCACATTGCAGAGAAAAACAAAATCGCATGGGATGCCCTTCACCACCATTACAAGCAATTCAACACAGAGGGATTACCCGCCTTTTATCCAACAAAATGCCATAGGAATGCGCTATTCAACCATTCGTCCACCTTCGACTGGGGCACACCCGATTAACACACGAACACCTACTGCTCCGCAACAATGATGATACCTGCCTCCTCTGCAACACCAATCAAACATCGGTCCAACATCTCCTTTCTGACTGCCCAGCGCTACAATCTACGCGATCAATTCTGCAACTCACCCCCATCGAATTACTTAAAACCATAAACACCTCTACTACAAATCAGTTATACAAATTCCTATTACATGCTAAGATTAACCACCTCATATAAGTCTCATAAGAGCTGAAAGTCCTAGCAGCTAGTGCTCTAGTTAAGTAGGATAAAAATTTATTTTTATCTTTCTAATTATAAATGAAATAAATAAATATATTCTTTTGTTTCTTAGATCATTTATACAATATCTCCATATTTCTGCTATATACCATATTTTAGGAATAGTCCCAATTTTATGAACCAATAATGAGTCATGGAGTATTCGGTGTGGGTAGGAGGGTTGAATGGGTTATTCATCAAGCTAAGCCACTCGACTTATTTGTTAGTTTGTTGGTTTGTTTTCCACACTCAGCGTTTCCTTTAAATTTCTGTTTGTAGAGCACCGAAAGTACGGTTTGTCTGAAGTTAAAGTTGTGTAGCTCGCTTTGCCACATAACATAAGCATCTACGGTGCGTATAATCGGAGAGAAGAATTAAAACATATATTTGTTTACGATATACATCGAAAAATTCGCTGGTTGTGTGTCGACAGACAGTAGCAAATAATAATGATAATAATAAATTAAAAAGTTAAAAAGTAAACGAATAAAAATATTTAAGAAAATTTATAAAATTAGTGTTGAAATACAATCTTGCTTAGTATTATTATCTTTATATTCTTTATCTGCTGTACGGATGCTTTCGGACTATACTCCTCCTAAGCGGCGCGATCGATTTTGATTAAATTTGTTGTGTGTGTTTGAGTAGGTTCCTGGATGGTTCAGATTTAAGTGTGGACCCGCCAGGTAGCGTGGTTTTCGAGATATATGCAGTTATTTACCCCTTTTTTAAAATAATTCATATGACTTAAAACATACCCTACAGAATTCAATGAAATTTAGGGAATGTATACGAGTGTGTCTAAATTCCATAAGTGGATAGTTTTGAACTTAATATGTGTGTACCTTTTTAACAATGTTACAGTTTATTTTTATTTTGTTTATTTATTTATCGATTTTCTATTTAATTGTACCATATAAAATTATAGAAGGAAAATTGCCTTCTACATAAATACAAATAAATTACTCTTTCCAGCTTTTTTAGGTTAGTGTTTTATACTGAAACTTATCAATCTCGATCATGATCGTTTTGTCTAATACTACGTTTATATGGCAGCTAAAAGCAGTTTAGCTAAAATCGGGTTGCCTTAGAACACTTTATTTGTAAGTATTTATATGTGGGTCTTCATTGCGTTCTTATTTTTCTTTTTCAGACTTTCCATGCGTATAAAATGTTATGTGCCTTACCCATCAGAATAAGTTAGTTTAAAAAAAACATTGTATATAATAAAATATAAATGTATAAGGCCCATCTTGATTTTTAATAACGTTTTACAATGGCTTTTAAAAAAATCCTGTGTTCAGTTCACGCATGGTAGAAGTGAAACTCCTTAAAAAAAACAACAGCGCGTGCCCTTTGTTTTCATTTCACAGCTTCGGCGCAACGCTCGAATGCTAGAAGAAGAACGATAATGCGATGACACTATGACGCGTCATGAACAAAACGAACACAACGAAGAGCGTAATACTTTTGTGCGTGCTCAAGAAAGAGTAGAGTTTGTACATTTTCAAGCAACCCACAGATACAAACACAAAATTTGTACGTCTGCGGTGTATTCCTTTTCTTACATATTGTTCTTCCATCTCTGTAGTAGAACGCGGCGTCCCGGCGCCGAAATATTGCAAATTTTTACTACCAATGCGCCCTTAGAAGTTTCACTTCAAAAATGAAAATAAAACAAAATAATTACACCACATACCAACTCTGCACGCAACACACAGCTGAATGTGAATATTCACTTTTCCTCTACTGTTACATTGGCACAAATATTTTCATCGTCAAACAAAGATCAGAATGAAATATTTATATAGAAAGCGATTTACAATTGGGCATGAGCATTACTATTCAAACTTAAAGAGTAAGAAAAAGAGCCAGTTGTGAGGGCTACACCATGTAAAAAGGGCTCCAAGCCATAATAAAGCACACAAATTTGGAATGCAACACTGTTTCGTGGGTCCACAACAACGTGCGGAAGTTTACGAAGGAGTAAAGCCACAAATCGGTCATGTGGCCCAAAATATGGTCATGTTGTTGAGTGTTGGTCAACAAAATTCTAAGAAAGTAGGGCCAATCACCACCCACATGTCTTGATAATCAAACTGAAGAGACGAAAAAAATGCTAACGCAGTAAAGCGCTACTTTTTAAAAACTCACTCTGTCATTTTTTGCGATATGATAAAGGTAAACAAAATAATAAAACAAGTCGATTTGTTCCTCGAAGATAGATCTGATGATAGCCAGTGTTTGGGTTTCTCGTTTTACACTCACTCATTGACTATACCAACCCAATATAGGGACTGGAGCAAACAGTGTACCTACTAAAAGCTGTAAAAGAACTGGACATGCCTATGGACATTGGTTTGAGGGCACGTTATTCAAGAACGATTACCGACATATGTAAGAGTAGCAAAGACAAGCAAGTTAAGGCTTTGGATAGAGGAAACCTGAAGAGCGGGGAATTTTCACATATTAAGTCCGTCGGACAAGCTACATCCAAATCTGTCGAAGTTGGCATATAGTACGCTGCTTCTGGTGGTCAGTCGTCAAGAGGTGGTGGCAATGCCCCCGTGTCAAACCGCAACGATAAATTCTGGTCAATAGCCGGAAAAGAAAAACGCTTAAATAACAACTTTCGTTTTTCTGGCTTAAATAATGTTAAACCTGTTCATGTTTTATTGCCACTAACAGCTGCACACAGTTATTAGAGCATGCCCTCCGAGTCAATCCGTTTGTGTATACTAAAATGTTGCATATAATCCAGGAGTTGTGTATGCCAGAGAGTTTATTTTGTCATTAATATTTTTGTTAGAATATGTGGCACTATATTGCAATTGTAGTCATATAAAGTTCTTGTTATGTATTTTAGGTGTAAGTTTACCGTGTATAAGTAGGCGTCTTCGATTCCTGTTTCTATGGCAATTATGTAGTTAGGAGTGCATTCTGGCAATTGTAATACCCGCTTGACGAAGACGAAGTTTGGATGGACGTACAAGCAGCACTAAAGAGATTCCATTCGAGATTCCATTCCAGGTCGAGTTTATTGCTACCTTTGACTCGACCCTCTTGTTTAAGATATGGGTAATAAACGACATATTCGGGGTCAACATTACTCCTAGATATTTGTATTTTATTACCACTTTAACCTCTTCTCCTTTAAAATACCACTTTTCTCTAGCTGATGGTCGACCTCCTCTACGGAATCTCATTATCTCTGACTTATTAAGGTTAACATCAATTCCCCAAATATCACAGTACGTTTCCAATCTGTATAAGGATGGATATTTCAATTTACTAAAATGTAGCATTTGAATGAAACTTAGCACTAAAATCGTCTATACGAAGTAAG
Source organism: Cacoxenus indagator (assembly GCA_035041755.1). Taxonomy (NCBI): domain Eukaryota; kingdom Metazoa; phylum Arthropoda; class Insecta; order Diptera; family Drosophilidae; genus Cacoxenus; species Cacoxenus indagator. The sequence continues at coordinate 261,940 of JAWNKX010000082.1, forward strand.
CATCTACCGACGCTGATCGTGGTGTGTTTCGAAATCCGTAGTTAAGTATCTGCCGTTGAAGAAAAATAAGTTAAAGAAAAATAAGTTAAGTTGAAGAGGAAGAAGTTCACCACCCTTGACGGCGTTGCCAGCGAGCATTACGGGCATTGTTTCAAACGGACATTTCGTCGCTTACAATCGGCTTTCCTAACTTTTCGATGCGTCCTCGCTGGAATCGTCTGACCGTTGTATTATAGGATCATCTAATTCGGTGTTGTCATCATCGTTCTCATCGTCTTCGTCAGAGTCGTCGATAGGCAATAGGCACCAGGATTTTAATTTGTCCGATGAGAAAACTGACCGATAATGTCGTTGGGTGCGTTGTCCATGGGATCTTCAATCACTTATCGGTCTTTTGGCAAAACTTTTGTGATTATGAACGGTCCCTTATAGCGTGGTGCTAGTTTCCGCAACGTCCCAGAGCTAGGTGCTTCGTTGTTGGTTAATACCATATCGTCTGTCTTGTAATTTGTTGGTCGGGTCCGTATGGAATCGTACCGTTCTTTCATTTTCGCCCGCTGATAGTTGAGACGTTCGGCAGCAGTCTTACGCAGTTGATCTAATTCGGCGTCGGTTAGCAAGTTGTCGTTGTTTTCGTGTACTGCCTGAGTTAGCACATTCTTGAGTATGTCGCGAGGCTCATACCCTCATAGAGGTTGGAATAGCGTACATCCCGTGGTTTTGTTTTTCATCGTGTTAATGCTCCACTCTATCGTACGTAAATGAGTGTCCCAGTACTTATCGTTATCGACGGTTGGCAGTAGCATTCCCAAAGTGGTTCGGTTTGTACGTCCAGCGTGTCCATTTGCCCGGGGTGTGCGTACGGCATTGAGTACTCGTTTAATCGAGTTTTTCTTGATTTGCGCTTGCAATTCAGTCCTATAGTTGTGCTGCATTGGCTTTGTCTTCGGCTTCATTTCGTGCACGATTCGATTCCTCCAACATGGCTTGCACCTCAGCCAATTCAGCCAATTCCGCTGTTTGACGTGCGTTCTTGGCCAATAAACGTGCTGACTCGGCATCTTTGAGTTGATTACGTAGTTGACGTATGAGTGTCTTGTCTAGCGTGTCGGCTTTCAAGCGCTCCAACTGTGCTTGGGCATCTTTCAACAGGGCCTTGTATTTTCGTAGTTCTCGTCGTAGTTTCTGACTGAGCGATGCGCTCAGAATCTTCTGCTTCACGATCGTTACGATCACGGTCTTTCCAAGATGACAGACGTCGCTCCAGGGATGACATGCGGAAACAGTACTCTTTGATGTTTTCTTTCTGTCGTCAGACTGAATTAGCCATTGCATAGTGGATTTTAGCCTCGTTTGGCTTCGAGTCGAACTCGCTTCGTAGTGCGTTTGCTAGATCGGTTCACGTCGTATACAATGTTGGTGTGGCGTCGTACCACATGCGTGCTATTCCCTTAAGTCGTGTGCAGATTGCTAGTAGTACGAATTTTCCTCCCATTGGTATGCATCGACAGCTTTGTCCACGCGTCCGATAAATTGGACAATCGTTATCGAATTTTCGTTCGTCGGGTCATATTCTGGCAATGTATTCGCTATTTCCGTTACCGACGCTTGCCGTGCGTACACATGCGATGTAAACGTATTGTTTTCCGTATGAACTGGAGTATTGTTTCTACTTTGTGTCGGCTCTGGATTAGGATTGGGACTGGTGACGGCGTTTACAATTGGTGTAGAAACTTCTACCTTGTTTGGCGTTGCGATCGTATTAGCAAGTTGGTTCTGTAATAGGTGAGCCATCATGTCGTGTAGTTGCTTTACCTGCGCTTGCAGCTGCGTTAATACAGTGTCGTCGTTGTTTTCGGGCATTATAGTGCTTGGTAACTCGATGTCTTCGGAGGATTCGTGCTCCGCTAAACGTTGAATTAGGTCAGCTCGCGAACCCGCTGTTTGAAGGTCTCGTTCACAAAGAAGAAACTTCACACCGGGGACACCCGTAAACCTTCTCAGTGTCTCGTTCTGGCACGCCTGCACTCCTCTGATGTTGTAGGCTGCAGTAGTGCCCAAAATTTGTATGGCGTAACGCCAAGCAGGTGACAATACTTTCAGAAAGATGAGCATCTTACTAGCTATGGACAGCTTGTTCGAGGGGCGGGGGAGCCACTCTAGTTTCTTGAGCTTTTGGTATGAGCGCGCTGTAACTACCTTTGTGTGTGGGATATCGGATTTGATCCATTTGAGGAATGATGCTTTAGTCGTAAGTCACTACTAGACTGACGCCTTGCCTTAAGGTGAATGTACAGTTAGCTAATTTCTCAGCGTTAATGGCTATGTTCCAGCGACTGGCCTAAGAGTGGAATCAGTCTAAGTAGCTACACAATTTCTCCGCAGCTTCGTTTAGTGAGGCAGAGTTGAAGATCTCTGCCGTATCGTACGCGTTAGTTAATTTTTTTATTTTTATTTTTAACCTCTTTAGTCAGTACTTATGTCTACCTAGACTACTAGTACATTGTTTAAAAGACGAGTATAGGTGTATTTAGCTTCTATGAGCAGTTCATAGAAGTTGTATAATGTAATGAAGAAGTAGAAAAAAGTAGTTTTAATAATTAATCAAAATGACCAAATCAAAATGAAAATAAGACAACTGTACTGGCTGCTCAATCCAAATTCAAACATTTCACTTGAAAACAAGCTCCTAATCTATAAGGCAATTATTAAACCAATTTGGACATATGGAGCCGAAATATGTGGAGTTGCTAAAAAATCAAATATAAAGTTAATCCAGAGGCAACAATCTAAAATTATTCGCACCATCACAAAAGCCCAATGGTATATTACCAACAGTGACCGTCATCGAGACCTACGAGTTACGACAGTAGATGAGGAAATAACCAATTTAAGCAGAAAATATCAAACCAAACTTTCCCAGCATTCGAACGATGGTGTGAACACATTACCATTAGAAGAACTAACTCGGAAACGAAGGCTAAAAAGGGTGAGACCAGTGGACCTCACATAAGACACATTACTTCATTACATTATTTACTCATTGTTAATTGGTGACATCTTTAATTGTTTATTTATGGTTTAAATCCATGTATTGTTAAATTCCCGTCACAACACTACGTAACAAACTGATTGTAAATATAAAATTCACCCACTTTTCCTAAATATTAATCTGTATAATAGTCGATTTATTTTTTATAATAGACAATATACTCTTCTTTTGGGAAAATTAAAAAAAATAAAATAAAATAAAAAATTTAATTGTTTAAAGTTAATTTACCAGATCAACTGGTCTTGTCCTTTTTAGACGTCGCCTACACTGTAATTCCTTTTGCGGAAGTAAGCTGACATTGACGTTCAAGTATTGCGCTAACTTTGTTTGATAAATCCGACATCTTCTAGTTTTTTCCTCTGCTACTGTAGGAATTTTGAGGTCGGTTGTAAGTCGGCGTTTGTGATGTACCATCCTGCTTTGGTGATTATTCTTATTATTCGTGACTGCTGTTTTGCATTATAGCGACATTTGATATTTTTGATGTTCCCCATATTTGCACACCGTGTTTCCAATTGAGTTTGATTATTGCTTTGTATATCAAAAGCTTATATTCTAGCGATAGATTAAATCTAGGGTTAAGGAGTCAATAAAGCTGTCTAGTCTTAAGTTTTACTTGTTCGCGCTTTTTCTGTATATGGTGATTCCAATTTAATTTGTCGTCTATGTAAAGTCCTAGATATTTCGCATAGTCTTCTGTTTTAACGTTGTCTCCGTAAACCGTTAGACGGGGTGCTACAAATTTAGTTTTAGTTGTGTATATAACATGTATTGTCTTGCTGTTATTCATTTTAATGTTCTATTTACGGAACCATTTCAGAGTGTTGTCCACATTCTGCTGCAGTATTGCAGTTGCTACTGCAATGTTTTTGAGGGAACTTAGTAATATGGTGTCGTCTGCTAATGTAGCTATCATTGATGATTTTTGTCTTAGTGTTGATATATCTGCTGTCAAGATAGTATACAACAGAGGACCTAGTATTCTACATTGCGGAAATCCTGTTCTAATATTCCATAAGTTTGAATATTCGTCCGAAAACTTTACGTAGAAGTAATGTAACACTTCAGCATTTGTACAATATTGTGCGAAAATATAGTTCGCAACTTGTAGATTAACCCATTGTGCCAAACCTTTTCGAATGCTTTCTCTATGTCTAGGAACACTCCAATACAGAATTTTTTGTAGTCGAGGTCGTTTAATATTTTGTGCGTAACACGATGGAATTGTTGTATGATTGAGTGGTTTCTACGGAAGCCGAATTGGTGATCTCGAATTGTGTGTCTGCGTTCCAGGATAGGTAGGATTCGCATGCGCAAGAGCTTTTCGAATATTTTGGATAGTACAGGAAGTAAGCTTATTGGTCTATATGATGACGGCAGAGATAAGTCTTTTCCCGGCTTTGGAATCGCAATGACTTCGGCGACTTTCCAGAATTGGGGGAAGTAGTTTAATCTGAGTAGGGCATTAAATATATTGCCCTACCCTACGCAATTGGTGGAAGGTCTTAGGAGATTGCCGTTAATTTTGTCATAACTTGGTGATTTTTACATCAAGTTGAATGATGAATGTTTGAGGTTCATTAGCCGGGTTAGAGTGTGGAACGTCGCCGCGTTCTACGACAGAGATGGAAAAAAAATATGTAAGAGAAGGAATACACCGCAGACGTACAAATTTTGTGTTTGTATCTGTGGGTTGCTTGAAAATGTACAAACTCTACTCTCTCTTGAGCACTCACAAAAGTATTACGCTCTTCGTTGTGTTCTTTTTGTACATGATGTTCTTCATTATGACGCGTCATAGTGTCATCGCATCATCGTTCTTCTTGTAGCATTCGAGCGTTGCGCCGAAGCTGTGAAATGAAAACAAAGGGCACGCGCTGTTGTTTTATTTAAGGAGTTTCACTTCTACCATGCGTGAACTGAACACAGGATTTTTTTAAAAAACATTGTAAAACGTTATTAAAAATCAATTTTATATGGTACAATTAAATAGAAAATCGATAAATAAATAAACAAAATAAAAATAAACTGTAACATTGTTAAAAAGGTACACACATATTAAGTTCAAAACTATCCACTTATGGAATTTAGACACACTCGTATACATTCCCTAAATTTCATTGAATTCTGTAGGGTATGTTTTAAGTCATATGAATTATTTTAAAAAAGGGGTAAATAACTGCATATATCTCGAAAACCACGCTACCTGGCGGGTCCACACTTAAATCTGAACCATCCAGGAACCTACTCAAACACACACAACAAATTTAATCAAAATCGATCGCGCCGCTTAGGAGGAGTATAGTCCGAAAGCATCCGTACAGCAGATAAAGAAG
>JAWNKX010000083.1:0-21408 GCA_035041755.1 Cacoxenus indagator
CTAACGTTATATCGCAATTGCACCATTCTACAATTTCTATTTCCGTGTACTCCTTAATTTCGGGTGCCTGGCGTGGAATATTGGCAACCTTTCGATTAATATTATCTATCTTTTTTCCGAATTCGCGACTTTGCTGCTCAAGTGCAGCGCTCACTGCTGCTTCTATAACGATTTTAATCTGGTTCTCGTCCATGCCTGTATCTGTTCGTTCTCTGTCCCACCAATCCTCTCCTCTGACACTACCACTGTATCCTCTATCCGCATCTAGTCTTCCCAAACCTTCTAAGATTTCCTCAAAGTCTAATTCGTAATCAATCATATACAATAAGTCAACGCACAATATCAAAGTGTGTTCGAAGGTGTTAACAACGGTAATCAATATTGCTTTTTACCGTTTAACAATTTTACAAAATAAATTCACAATATAGGGGTTATATATTCTAGTGGTGCGCGAAATGTGACTTTCCTTTTTGCTTGTCCAACCCAGAAGAAGTTTACCCGTAATTCAGTCGGCGACACATTCACGGCGCCAGCGTTGCTTCCAAACACATCTAGAACTCAGTTGAATGATGAGTTGCGGTGCCAGGGGGAAGGGAATTGTTCGCAGTCCCGTTGCAGTGTCGCTGACACAATGTGTTGTGTTAACTTACATATGTCTTTACTCTTTGTTATTACTATTTGTTTATATTTATTTTTTTAAATTGACTTAGTAGGTACGCAATGACCACACTCTGATCTCACATGGGGCAGGCTCAAGTGCATCAAAATTCACCCAGTCACATAGATTGGGATCAGGTGGTCTTAATTGCTAATATCTTTGATGATCAGGCGATACCAAAGCTAATGTCTACGTACTAAATATTTGGCTACAGATAAAAACATCATCAGTTTCTAACATCATCAGCTTGCAAGATTAAACTAAAGCTAACATTCAATTTAGAATTCAATACCTAGAATGACGTAGACGATTCAAACAAAGAGAAAAAATTGGGTTAGAAGTTTAGAAAGCAAGTTACGCATTAATTCAACGACGTCAACAATTTAGTCTTTATAACATAAGAAGAGGTGGGAGGAGCAGCAAACTCAAAGTGGGTATTATAAGATTTGCATAAGACATAGAATGGATCACGTTATAAATAAGAAGTTTTACATAAGCGAAGACTAATAGGAAAATAGTGTCTAGTTTGACGTGATGGTGCACTAAAGTTAATCATTCTAAGTAAGAAAGGTGAATTAATACTACCATAAATGATGTTATACATAAAACTTACACCAATAACCCTTCTACGATTAGACAAGGTAGGGAGATTGATCAATTTTAGACGACACCGATAAGATGGTAGGCAAGCATTATGATCCCAGTGCAAGTTTTTGAGAGCAAAAAGTAGAAATTGCTTTTGCATCGACTCAATACGATCGATATTCATCTGATATTGAGGATCCCAGACACAAGACGCATACTCCAGAATAGGTCTTAACATTGCAGTTTATACTACTTTGGTAGTATACGGATCATCAAATTCTTTAGCCCAGCGTTTAATATAATCAAGGACACCTCTAGCTTTAGAGACCCAAGTGGAAATGTGGGTACCGATATCTAACTTCGAGTCCATCAAAATACCAAGGTCGTTAAACTGGGAAGTACTATCTAAACTATTTGAGTTAATGTAATAAGAATTTGAAATAAGGGCGCAGCGAAAAAAGGACATAACTTTGCATTTATTGGTATTGGGGATTAAATAGTTTTTGGAACACCAACGAGATAAAGAGTTTATGTCAGTCTGAAGGAAAATCCCGTGAGAGGGGTTATTAAGGCTGAAACATAGTTTTACATCATCTGCATACATTAAAATCTGAGAGTGTTTGATGACGGTAGGTAGATCATTAATAAATATGTTGAAAAGCAAAGGGCCCAAATGACAGCCTTGAGGAACACCTGAGGTTACCTTTCAAGACTTAGATATTGAAGACTTAAAAAGTACCTTTTGAGTGCGTTAAGTTTGAGGTTTGAGTTTGGTTATGAGCAAAGCATACGATGCATTACCGAAAGCTTTACTGAAGTCGGTGTAGATAACATCAGTTTGGCTACCTACCGAGAAGTTGTGATTGAAAATAGAAGTAAATTCCAACAGATTGGTTACCGTTGAACGGTTCTTTCCAAAACCCTTCTGAGATATAGTCAACAATGGGCGAATATAGAACTGTAGATAAACAGTTATAATCTGCTCAAACACTTAGGAATTGAACCCAGCATGGCAATACCTCTGCAGTTCGATATATCAGATTTAATACCCTTTTTGGATAAGGGAATTATATAGCATTTTTTCCAACCTCTAGCGATCTCGATTAATATTTACTTTTACTTTGCGCAAATATCTACTATAGCAAGATTGATTAGAAATGTTGAATTTATTACGAGCCGCGGCATAACTAGCATAATCAGTTGCGGAACAAGAGCGTTTTTAGTTTTTTAAATAACAGATTTGTAATATTTTTCAGATTTTGATTTTTTTAAATAACCGATTTTTAATATTTTTTAGACAGACCCAATTTATACAAAACCAAGGCGGACGCTTAGAATCGTCGGTAACATGCACTTTAGGCACACATTTATTGATAAAATCCAGGATAGTCGTGTTGAAAAACCGTACGGCAGTATCAATATCAGAAGAAGAACTTAATATTGACCAATCCGTGGAAGCAAGCAATGAGTTAAGACGATTGAAATTAGTATGTTTAAAATTAAAAGTTTGTCTTGGCTTAGCACAAGTTGAATCAGATGCAGACAGAAGTTGGTTAAGAGTTAGTGTCACCTCAAGAGTGGGGTGATAGGTATCTTCTGGAATTGACAATGGAGATGATCTCGAAGGTGAGGTATTTTCATGGCAATTAGGAAACACTAGGTCTAGCATACGATGTTTGATGTTGGAAATGTGGTTTATATGCTAGAGAGAGGGATCCAGCAATAAATCTACGAACTCGCTGCCTACAGAAGGAAGAACGATATTGGAGTCACTAAAAGAAATCCAGTTTTTAGAGGGAAGATTAAAATGAACCAAAACAAGCAAAATATCAGTGTCATTAATGAGCTTTAATACATTCTGGATAGCTTTCGCTTGATCCAAGTAGACTGAGTCGGACGATGAAGGAGGGATATATGAACAACTAATAAAAATGTATAATTAGAGAATGAAATTTTGACGCAGATAAATTCAATGTTTTCAGTATCGTCAAGAGAGACCAGTTCTTGCGAAAAAGATGAAAGAACAGAGATTAGGACTCCACTACCTACCGCAGCCATAACGATCTTTACGAAACGTAGAGTAAGAGTTATTGAAAATTTCAGAGTTGAGAACATCAGGGCGAAGCCAAGTTTCAACGAAAACGATAATGTTAGAACTGAAAGAAAAACTTCTAAGATAAAATAAAGAAAGTTTAGATTTTAGCCCTTTAACATTTTGAAAATGTAGACTTAGTTTTCTGGAGAATTGGAAGAAGCAGAAGATGAAGCTGAAGCAGTGACTGATAAGGTAACCTGCAAAGCCCTAGATTTTTTCCTAGGAATAAACTCATGGACCAGTATATGGGCAGGCCAGAATTTAGGGTTACAAATTACAGAAAATACTTCCATGGAAACTGAAAGTTTGAAAGAAGAGCCTTTTCTAGGGCTAGAAAAATTCAACTTATGAATATTAATATTCAAAAGGTTGCATGATTTTGATGAAATATAGCGTGCAAAGTCGACACAGGTTTTACTTATCCAACCTGGAAACAAAAACATTGTTTACGAGGATCCAGCACCTTCAAAATACATGGCACTGAAGTAGAGGCAGTATTGGACTGCGACCTTGTCCCTATTGTTGAGGGTGAGTAAATAAGGCCAAGGGACTCTAGATGGCTTGGCTTAGTGATACAGCGGGCTGGATTTCCAGAGGGTATCGATTCCAAGGATTTGATTGTGACAGTCAGCGAAGCAAACATCTTCAAAATTCTGCCGTGGTGTAGAAAGAGGAACAGGATCAGCGTCTTACATTCTATCTCATGGTTTAGGAAATTTCTATCTCCATAGTTGCTTCGTTACATAATAGAGTCAATTTGGTACGGAGTCGTCTATTTGTTTTTACTAAGACTTTTTCGCCAGGCCTAAAAACCCTATTCTGGCGGGATTAATTGTTTCTTGCTAGTTAAACCCCCTGCGCCCTTTGAACTCCTGCTTTTATTTCTTGTTGCAGCTGAATTGGAGCTTAATGATAAATAATGTCCACAGGCCTTTTGTTCGTGACCGAGTGAACGCTTCTATTATTCTCTATCGTTGCCCTCAAAATTACCTCGACAGTGTCTTCTATTTTCTGTTGTATCCTACGGCATCAGGTGATCTCTAAAAGAGTGCTGTGGAATCTCTCCACCCGCCCACTTGTAGTGCTATGCAATGGCGGGGTGTGAGCTATTTGAATGCTGTAATGACTTGATAGCAAAGATGCTATTGTTTCGGAATTCAAGCAGGGCTCATTATCACAAAATATTGTTTTGGTCTTTGGATAAGAATTCATTAATTGCAGAATTGCTTTTTTGACGTCTAAAATTGTTTGTGATGCAATAGGCTATACAATTGGCGAAATTGTATACCTTGTCTATGCATGTCAAAAAATGCGTTTGATTCACCAGCTATTCTAGTCATTTTTGGGAAAAAGTAGTCTACGAGAATTTGTTTTACATTTTCCTGTGCAGCACGGTTATGTTCTGTTACTGTTATTTCCCTTTGCTCATCTTTAATAGTCACATCGACAACCAGTCTTTCCAAGAATTTAATGGTGGTGTTTGGAAAACGTTCTACCAGCCTATGTTGTATTAGAGCTAATATTGGTAATTCGCAATGTAGAGCGTTAACGACCCCCGAGTTAACTACTTCCTTAACCGAATTTATCACGTGCGTTCGTTTCAAAATTTAGTTTTCTATCCTTCAGGGTTCTGGAGATCATGGTAATCCTGCGATAAACGGCTCCTAAACCCTTAGAACAAGTATCCGTCTTAAGGATGACATCTTCTGATGACTTAAGTTTTTCAAACGCCCGAACCTGATGTTCGTCAAACTGCACCCTTTTTTTTCGCATTGATTTGCACTAACCTTATCATTGTCGCCTTTTAGAATATTTGTGAGGGGCTTAGATATTAAAGCATCGGTAGTAGCTCGCTAACCCCAGAAACGACCTGACATTGAAAAGCGTGGATGGTTGCGTAAAATTCCGTATAGTCTCTACTTTAGTAGGACATGTTTTGTTGCCGGCCTCTGGATACAACGAAACCCAAATATTCAACGCTCTCTTTAAAAAACTGTGACTTTCGAAAACCCACTTAATAACTTGACCATGGAACGTTCGTTTTCTGAAAATATGATCATGTCGTCAACGTTGACATAAAAAGTTTTCCCTATCTATTCCCATAGTACATCATCAATGGCTCTCCGAAAAATACTTGGTGCATTCTTCAAGCCGAAAGGAAGCCTGTAGAAGTCATACTTCCCGTTTTCCACTGAATAGGCTGTTTTTTCCTGTCTTGTTCGGCCAGCGTTATTTGGTGAAAACCTGATTTTAGGTCAAGCGTTGTAAAATACTTAGCTTTTCCCAGATTTGATAGTATTACGGATATATTCGGAATAGGGTATTTTTCGTCGAGTCCAATTTTCATTGAGTCCAATTATTCCGTCAAATGATGACAAGGAAGGAAGTATAAAGAATGTACTTTGTGTATCAAATATGTTAACGACGCACTTGTTTAAGATATTGTCGAAGCCGTGAAACGTCTTTTACTGGCACAATATATTTTAACTCCTTTAGAGGCTTTATGTAATTCTTTGATGCCCCCGTATCTATTAATAATTTTAATACTCTCTCTACTACAGTTCTCTCTATGAACGGTAGCAGAGACTTTTGTTCTAAAAAGTTGATTTGGTCTGTTCCGGCAAGCACCTCAACTACTAATGCTACCTCTTCGTCCGCTAGCGCCTGGTATTCGTAACGCTCATGCATTTTGGACGGTTCATTATGGGTAATGTGATCAACTCTCTGATGCTTTGGACCTGTGAACCTGACTGTGCCGCTGTTTGGCCTTTTCGCAACTTGTGTCTGCTTGTAACCCTGAGTTTGATTACCATAAAAGTTGTCTTGAGGCGCGCTGTTATTATTATATATTTATATATTATATATTATTATATATTGTTATTGAGGGGTCTACCTCCATGGGTTGTGCCGTTCCCTGTTGCGGCTATTGCTGTGGGTTATTATTGAATCCCTGAGGTCTTGTGTAATGGGGACTTTTCCTTTGATATTGTAATTTTGGTTGTGTAATCACTTGGTCGTGGTGAAAAAGGAAATCATTAAGTGCCTTCTTGGTACCCGATATAAAAACTCTTAACGCATCCTGCCTGTATTTTTCGTTTATAATAGCCGCTTAATTTCTTTTCGTAGGTCATTAACGTCTTGTTTGTTAGGAGTGTTAACTTATGTTCGACCTCATAATAATATTGGAGTATTGTTAGGTTGTTCTGACGGAGTGTTGATAGCTCCTGTTCTACTAGGTGGTTTGGTCTTTTATCCGAATATGTGAAGTCGAGTATTCTAAATTATAGCCTTAAAATTTAACACTGTATTAAAATACGACAACACCATCTTCGCAGATTCCTTTATTTTGTTTCTAATGATAGCCACGGCTTGATAATCTTGCAAGCCACTCTCATATTTCTCAAAAATTTTATATGCACTGTGGGCTGCCTGTCTCCAGGATACGTACGCTTCTCCAGAGCTATCGAAACCCGGTAAGGACTTCACTATCTCTAACGTTATATCGCAATTGCACCATTCTACAATTTCTATTTCCGTGTACTCCTTAATTTCGGGTGCCTGGCGTGGAATATTGGCAACCTTTCGATTAATATTATCTATCTTTTTTCCGAATTCGCGACTTTGCTGCTCAAGTGCAGCGCTCACTGCTGCTTCTATAACGATTTTAATCTGGTTCTCGTCCATGCCTGTATCTGTTCGTTCTCTGTCCCACCAATCCTCTCCTCTGACACTACCACTGTATCCTCTATCCGCATCTAGTCTTCCCAAACCTTCTAAGATTTCCTCAAAGTCTAATTCGTAATCAATCATATACAATAAGTCAACGCACAATATCAAAGTGTGTTCGAAGGTGTTAACAACGGTAATCAATATTGCTTTTTACCGTTTAACAATTTTACAAAATAAATTCACAATATAGGGGTTATATATTCTAGTGGTGCGCGAAATGTGACTTTCCTTTTTGCTTGTCCAACCCAAAAGAAGTTTACCCGTAATTCAGTCGGCGACACATTCACGGCGCCAGCGTTGCTTCCAAACACATCTAGAACTCAGTTGAATGATGAGTTGCTGTGCCAGGGGGAAGGGAATTGTTCGCAGTCCCGTTGCAGTGTCGCTGACACAATGTGTTGTGTTAACTTACATATGTCTTTACTCTTTGTTATTACTATTTGTTTATATTTATTTTTTTAAATTGACTTAGTAGGTACGCAATGACCACACTCTGATCTCACATGGGGCAGGCTCAAGTGCATCAAAATTCACCCAGTCACATAGATTGGGATCAGGTGGTCTTAATTGCTAATATCTTTGATGATCAGGCGATACCAAAGCTAATGTCTACGTACTAAATATTTGGCTACAGATAAAAACATCATCAGTTTCTAACATCATCAGCTTGCAAGATTAAACTAAAGCTAACATTCAATTTAGAATTCAATACCTAGAATGACGTAGACGATTCAAACAAAGAGAAAAAATTGGGTTAGAAGTTTAGAAAGCAAGTTACGCATTAATTCAACGACGTCAACAATTTAGTCTTTATAACATAAGAAGAGGTGGGAGGAGCAGCAAACTCAAAGTGGGTATTATAAGATTTGCATAAGACATAGAATGGATCACGTTATAAATAAGAAGTTTTACATAAGCGAAGACTAATAGGAAAATAGTGTCTAGTTTGACGTGATGGTGCACTAAAGTTAATCATTCTAAGTAAGAAAGGTGAATTAATACTACCATAAATGATGTTATACATAAAACTTACACCAATAACCCTTCTACGATTAGACAAGGTAGGGAGATTGATCAATTTTAGACGACACCGATAAGATGGTAGGCAAGCATTATGATCCCAGTGCAAGTTTTTGAGAGCAAAAAGTAGAAATTGCTTTTGCATCGACTCAATACGATCGATATTCATCTGATATTGAGGATCCCAGACACAAGACGCATACTCCAGAATAGGTCTTAACATTGCAGTTTATACTACTTTGGTAGTATACGGATCATCAAATTCTTTAGCCCAGCGTTTAATATAATCAAGGACACCTCTAGCTTTAGAGACCCAAGTGGAAATGTGGGTACCGATATCTAACTTCGAGTCCATCAAAATACCAAGGTCGTTAAACTGGGAAGTACTATCTAAACTATTTGAGTTAATGTAATAAGAATTTGAAATAAGGGCGCAGCGAAAAAAGGACATAACTTTGCATTTATTGGTATTGGGGATTAAATAGTTTTTGGAACACCAACGAGATAAAGAGTTTATGTCAGTCTGAAGGAAAATCCCGTGAGAGGGGTTATTAAGGCTGAAACATAGTTTTACATCATCTGCATACATTAAAATCTGAGAGTGTTTGATGACGGTAGGTAGATCATTAATAAATATGTTGAAAAGCAAAGGGCCCAAATGACAGCCTTGAGGAACACCTGAGGTTACCTTTCAAGACTTAGATATTGAAGACTTAAAAAGTACCTTTTGAGTGCGTTAAGTTTGAGGTTTGAGTTTGGTTATGAGCAAAGCATACGATGCATTACCGAAAGCTTTACTGAAGTCGGTGTAGATAACATCAGTTTGGCTACCTACCGAGAAGTTGTGATTGAAAATAGAAGTAAATTCCAACAGATTGGTTACCGTTGAACGGTTCTTTCCAAAACCCTTCTGAGATATAGTCAACAATGGGCGAATATAGAACTGTAGATAAACAGTTATAATCTGCTCAAACACTTAGGAATTGAACCCAGCATGGCAATACCTCTGCAGTTCGATATATCAGATTTAATACCCTTTTTGGATAAGGGAATTATTAGCATTTTTTCCAACCTCTAGCGATCTCGATTAATATTTACTTTTACTTTGCGCAAATATCTACTATAGCAAGATTGATTAGAAATGTTGAATTTATTACGAGCCGCGGATAACTAGCATAATCAGTTGCGGAACAAGAGCGTTTTTAGTTTTTTAAATAACAGATTTGTAATATTTTTTAGATTTTGATTTTTTTAAATAACCGATTTTTAATATTTTTTAGACAGACCCAATTTATACAAAACCAAGGCGGACGCTTAGAATCGTCGGTAACATGCACTTTAGGCACACATTTATTGATAAAATCCAGGATAGTCGTGTTGAAAAACCGTACGGCAGTATCAATATCAGAAGAAGAACTTAATATTGACCAATCCGTGGAAGCAAGCAATGAGTTAAGACGATTGAAATTAGTATGTTTAAAATTAAAAGTTTGTCTTGGCTTAGCACAAGTTGAATCAGATGCAGACAGAAGTTGGTTAAGAGTTAGTGTCACCTCAAGAGTGGGGTGATAGGTATCTTCTGGAATTGACAATGGAGATGATCTCGAAGGTGAGGTATTTTCATGGCAATTAGGAAACACTAGGTCTAGCATACGATGTTTGATGTTGGAAATGTGGTTTATATGCTAGAGAGAGGGATCCAGCAATAAATCTACGAACTCGCTGCCTACAGAAGGAAGAACGATATTGGAGTCACTAAAAGAAATCCAGTTTTTAGAGGGAAGATTAAAATGAACCAAAACAAGCAAAATATCAGTGTCATTAATGAGCTTTAATACATTCTGGATAGCTTTCGCTTGATCCAAGTAGACTGAGTCGGACGATGAAGGAGGGATATATGAACAACTAATAAAAATGTATAATTAGAGAATGAAATTTTGACGCAGATAAATTCAATGTTTTCAGTATCGTCAAGAGAGACCAGTTCTTGCGAAAAAGATGAAAGAACAGAGATTAGGACTCCACCACCTACGCAGCCATAACGATCTTTACGAAACGTAGAGTAAGAGTTATTGAAAATTTCAGAGTTGAGAACATCAGGGCGAAGCCAAGTCTCAACGAAAACGATAATGTTAGAACTGAAAGAAAAACTTCTAAGATAAAATAAAGAAAGTTTAGATTTTAGCCCTTTAACATTTTGAAAATGTAGACTTAGTTTTCTGGAGAATTGGAAGAAGCAGAAGATGAAGCTGAAGCAGTGACTGATAAGGTAACCTGCAAAGCCCTAGATTTTTTCCTAGGAATAAACTCATGGACCAGTATATGGGCAGGCCAGAATTTAGGGTTACAAATTACAGAAAATACTTCCATGGAAACTGAAAGTTTGAAAGAAGAGCCTTTTCTAGGGCTAGAAAAATTCAACTTATGAATATTAATATTCAAAAGGTTGCATGATTTTGATGAAATATAGCGTGCAAAGTCGACACAGGTTTTACTTATCCAACCTGGAAACAAAAAATTGTTTACGAGGATCCAGCACCTTCAAAATACATGGCACTGAAGTAGAGGCAGTATTGGACTGCGACCTTGTCCCTATTGTTGAGGGTGAGTAAATAAGGCCAAGGGACTCTAGATGGCTTGGCTTAGTGATACAGCGGGCTGGATTTCCAGAGGGTATCGATTCCAAGGATTTGATTGTGACAGTCAGCGAAGCAAACATCTTCAAAATTCTGCCGTGGTGTAGAAAGAGGAACAGGATCAGCGTCTTACATTCTATCTCATGGTTTAGGAAATTTCTATCTCCATAGTTGCTTCGTTACATAATAGAGTCAATTTGGTACGGAGTCGTCTATTTGTTTTTACTAAGACTTTTTCGCCAGGCCTAAAAACCCTATTCTGGCGGGATTAATTGTTTCTTGCTAGTTAAACCCCCTGCGCCCTTTGAACTCCTGCTTTTATTTCTTGTTGCAGCTGAATTGGAGCTTAATGATAAATAATGTCCACAGGCCTTTTGTTCGTGACCGAGTGAACGCTTCTATTATTCTCTATCGTTGCCCTCAAAATTACCTCGACAGTGTCTTCTATTTTCTGTTGTATCCTACGGCATCAGGTGATCTCTAAAAGAGTGCTGTGGAATCTCTCCACCCGCCCACTTGTAGTGCTATGCAATGGCGGGGTGTGAGCTATTTGAATGCTGTAATGACTTGATAGCAAAGATGCTATTGTTTCGGAATTCAAGCAGGGCTCATTATCACAAAATATTGTTTTGGTCTTTGGATAAGAATTCATTAATTGCAGAATTGCTTTTTTGACGTCTAAAATTGTTTGTGATGCAATAGGCTATACAATTGCGAAATTGTATACCTTGTCTATGCATGTCAAAAAATGCGTTTGATTCACCAGCTATTCTAGTCATTTTTGGGAAAAAGTAGTCTACGAGAATTTGTTTTACATTTTCCTGTGCAGCACGGTTATGTTCTGTTACTGTTATTTCCCTTTGCTCATCTTTAATAGTCACATCGACAACCAGTCTTTCCAAGAATTTAATGGTGGTGTTTGGAAAACGTTCTACCAGCCTATGTTGTATTAGAGCTAATATTGGTAATTCGCAATGTAGAGCGTTAACGACCCCCGAGTTAACTACTTCCTTAACCGAATTTATCACGTGCGTTCGTTTCAAAATTTAGTTTTCTATCCTTCAGGGTTCTGGAGATCATGGTAATCCTGCGATAAACGGCTCCTAAACCCTTAGAACAAGTATCCGTCTTAAGGATGACATCTTCTGATGACTTAAGTTTTTCAAACGCCCGAACCTGATGTTCGTCAAACTGCACCCTTTTTTTTCGCATTGATTTGCACTAACCTTATCATTGTCGCCTTTTAGAATATTTGTGAGGGGCTTAGATATTAAAGCATCGGTAGTAGCTCGCTAACCCCAGAAACGACCTGACATTGAAAAGCGTGGATGGTTGCGTAAAATTCCGTATAGTCTCTACTTTAGTAGGACATGTTTTGTTGCCGCCTCTGGATACAACGAAACCCAAATATTCAACGCTCTCTTTAAAAAACTGTGACTTTCGAAAACCCACTTAATAACTTGACCATGGAACGTTCGTTTTCTGAAAATATGATCATGTCGTCAACGTTGACATAAAAAGTTTTCCCTATCTATTCCCATAGTACATCATCAATGGCTCTCCGAAAAATACTTGGTGCATTCTTCAAGCCGAAAGGAAGCCTGTAGAAGTCATACTTCCCGTTTTCCACTGAATAGGCTGTTTTTTCCTGTCTTGTTCGGCCAGCGTTATTTGGTGAAAACCTGATTTTAGGTCAAGCGTTGTAAAATACTTAGCTTTTCCCAGATTTGATAGTATTACGGATATATTCGGAATAGGGTATTTTTCGTCGAGTCCAATTTTCATTGAGTCCAATTATTCCGTCAAATGATGACAAGGAAGGAAGTATAAAGAATGTACTTTGTGTATCAAATATGTTAACGACGCACTTGTTTAAGATATTGTCGAAGCCGTGAAACGTCTTTTACTGGCACAATATATTTTAACTCCTTTAGAGGCTTTATGTAATTCTTTGATGCCCCCGTATCTATTAATAATTTTAATACTCTCTCTACTACAGTTCTCTCTATGAACGGTAGCAGAGACTTTTGTTCTAAAAAGTTGATTTGGTCTGTTCCGGCAAGCACCTCAACTACTAATGCTACCTCTTCGTCCGCTAGCGCCTGGTATTCGTAACGCTCATGCATTTTGGACGGTTCATTATGGGTAATGTGATCAACTCTCTGATGCTTTGGACCTGTGAACCTGACTGTGCCGCTGTTTGGCCTTTTCGCAACTTGTGTCTGCTTGTAACCCTGAGTTTGATTACCATAAAAGTTGTCTTGAGGCGCGTCTGTTATTATTATATATTTATATATTATATATTATTATATATTGTTATTGAGGGGTCTACCTCCATGGGTTGTGCCGTTCCCTGTTGCGGCTATTGCTGTGGGTTATTATTGAATCCCTGAGGTCTTGTGTAATGGGGACTTTTCCTTTGATATTGTAATTTTGGTTGTGTAATCACTTGGTCGTGGTGAAAAAGGAAATCATTAAGTGCCTTCTTGGTACCCGATATAAAAACTCTTAACGCATCCTGCCTGTATTTTTCGTTTATAATAGCCGCTTAATTTCTTTTCGTAGGTCATTAACGTCTTGTTTGTTAGGAGTGTTAACTTATGTTCGACCTCATAATAATATTGGAGTATTGTTAGGTTGTTCTGACGGAGTGTTGATAGCTCCTGTTCTACTAGGTGGTTTGGTCTTTTATCCGAATATGTGAAGTCGAGTATTCTAATTATAGCCTTAAAATTTAACACTGTATTAAAATACGACAACACCATCTTCGCAGATTCCTTTATTTTGTTTCTAATGATAGCCACGGCTTGATAATCTTGCAAGCCACTCTCATATTTCTCAAAAATTTTATATGCACTGTGGGCTGCCTGTCTCCAGGATACGTACGCTTCTCCAGAGCTATCGAAACCCGGTAAGGACTTCACTATCTCTAACGTTATATCGCAATTGCACCATTCTACAATTTCTATTTCCGTGTACTCCTTAATTTCGGGTGCCTGGCGTGGAATATTGGCAACCTTTCGATTAATATTATCTATCTTTTTTCCGAATTCGCGACTTTGCTGCTCAAGTGCAGCGCTCACTGCTGCTTCTATAACGATTTTAATCTGGTTCTCGTCCATGCCTGTATCTGTTCGTTCTCTGTCCCACCAATCCTCTCCTCTGACACTACCACTGTATCCTCTATCCGCATCTAGTCTTCCCAAACCTTCTAAGATTTCCTCAAAGTCTAATTCGTAATCAATCATATACAATAAGTCAACGCACAATATCAAATGGAAGTGTGTTCGAAGATGTTAACAACGGTAATCAATATTGCTTTTTACCGTTTAACAATTTTACAAAATAAATTCACAATATAGGGGTTATATATTCTAGTGTTGCGCGAAATGTGACTTTCCTTTTTGCTTGTCCAACCCAGAAGAAGTTTACCCGTAATTCAGTCGGCGACACATTCACGGCGCCAGCGTTGCTTCCAAACACATCTAGAACTCAGTTGAATGATGAGTTGCGGTGCCAGGGGGAAGGGAATTGTTCGCAGTCCCGTTGCAGTGTCGCTGACACAATGTGTTGTGTTAACTTACATATGTCTTTACTCTTTGTTATTACTATTTGTTTATATTTATTTTTTTAAATTGACTTAGTAGGTACGCAATGACCACACTCTGATCTCACATGGGGCAGGCTCAAGTAGCATCAAAATTCACCCAGTCACATAGATTGGGATCAGGTGGTCTTAATTGCTAATATCTTTGATGATCAGGCGATACCAAAGCTAATGTCTACGTACTAAATATTTGGCTACAGATAAAAACATCATCAGTTTCTAACATCATCAGCTTGCAAGATTAAACTAAAGCTAACATTCAATTTAGAATTCAATACCTAGAATGACGTAGACGATTCAAACAAAGAGAAAAAATTGGGTTAGAAGTTTAGAAAGCAAGTTACGCATTAATTCAACGACGTCAACAATTTAGTCTTTATAACATAAGAAGAGGTGGGAGGAGCAGCAAACTCAAAGTGGGTATTATAAGATTTGCATAAGACATAGAATGGATCACGTTATAAATAAGAAGTTTTACATAAGCGAAGACTAATAGGAAAATAGTGTCTAGTTTGACGTGATGGTGCACTAAAGTTAATCATTCTAAGTAAGAAAGGTGAATTAATACTACCATAAATGATGTTATACATAAAACTTACACCAATAACCCTTCTACGATTAGACAAGGTAGGGAGATTGATCAATTTTAGACGACACCGATAAGATGGTAGGCAAGCATTATGATCCCAGTGCAAGTTTTTGAGAGCAAAAAGTAGAAATTGCTTTTGCATCGACTCAATACGATCGATATTCATCTGATATTGAGGATCCCAGACACAAGACGCATACTCCAGAATAGGTCTTAACATTGCAGTTTATACTACTTTGGTAGTATACGGATCATCAAATTCTTTAGCCCAGCGTTTAATATAATCAAGGACACCTCTAGCTTTAGAGACCCAAGTGGAAATGTGGGTACCGATATCTAACTTCGAGTCCATCAAAATACCAAGGTCGTTAAACTGGGAAGTACTATCTAAACTATTTGAGTTAATGTAATAAGAATTTGAAATAAGGGCGCAGCGAAAAAAGGACATAACTTTGCATTTATTGGTATTGGGGATTAAATAGTTTTTGGAACACCAACGAGATAAAGAGTTTATGTCAGTCTGAAGGAAAATCCCGTGAGAGGGGTTATTAAGGCTGAAACATAGTTTTACATCATCTGCATACATTAAAATCTGAGAGTGTTTGATGACGGTAGGTAGATCATTAATAAAGATGTTGAAAAGCAAAGGCCCCAAATGACTGCCTTGAGGAACACCTGAGGTTACCTTTAAAGACTTAGATATTGAAGACTTAAAAAGTACCCTTTGAGTGCGATGATCAGGGTAAGAAGCCAGCCATCGGACCAATGGAGTAGGGAAACCAAAAGTTTGAGTTTGGTTATGAGCAAAGCCTGCGATACACATGGCTGCAAAGTTTTCTCTACAGGCATGCCGCTTGGATTCCGAAACGCAGCTCAAAATTTCCAATATCACATAGACAACCTATTTCGAGGAATTCGTTTTGTTGGCTGCAACTTCGACGATATAGTTGTCTATTAAGAAAAACCCATTTAAGCATTAACCCAAAAAATGTCAGTTTGGTAAAAGTGAGGTTAATTTCCTGCGCTTCGCAGTCAACCATCATGGTTTTAAGCCACCACCGAAGCCTAAATTAATTATAGAATTGCGAAAGTTCCTAGGAATGGTCAACTATTACAGGCAGTTAATTCTTAATACAGCAGAAACACGAATTCCGCTTACAGACTATTTTAAAGGCGCAACCAAGAATGACAAGTGTCAAATTGTTTGGACGCTTGAAGCAAACAAAGCATTTGAAAACTGCAAGGGATTACCGATGCAGTGCGAGCAGTATTCCCCTCGCCTACAGCACAACTATCTTTAAAGACGGACGCATCAGATACGACAATTGGCGCCGCACTCGAAAACGTGGATAGCAATGTCTCGAGTGTTTTTTCTCACGCAAGCTTAGATCCGCATAAAAGAATTACAGTACTGTAGTAATATAAGTTTTATTAGTTATTAGTTAGTTCGTACGTTTAGTTTAGTTTATTTTAAGTTTAAGTATGTAAATTATAACGTAGAAAGTTCTGTGAATGTCAAAGGTGTGAATGTCAAAAGTGTGAATGCCCAAAGGGCGAACAAAATAAAGTTAGTCTGTGTCGTGTGGTGAAAAAAAAACCATCGTGTGTATTAATTGGCTAACAATATTCAGAAGTGGGATACGTAAAAAAAATAATTTAATTTTTTTTCGACTCGTTGTGAAATTCCTTTGTGCGACTTAAAAGAAATGATCCCAATTGTACGACGGGAAGACGTCTGTTGTTGGTTGAGTGAGAGCAAGGTTCGGGCAATACTTTACGGAAAAAAAAAGGGAAAGCACAAGCATGGCTGCAGTCAAAGCCGGAATATGCGTGCGGAGCTGTTGACTTTGTTTTGTCTGAAATGCAAAAAGTGTTCGGAATGAAGGAAAGCAACATTTTATTGTGCCAAAGATTTATGGCGCGTAAGTGGTGTGTTGGAGAATCGTTTTCGCAGTATTTTAACGACAAGGTGGTCCTGGCTAATGGTATGGAGATCTCAGAAAGCGAGGTGATCGATTATGTGGTACATGGGATTCCAGATCGCCAAATGCGCATAAGTGCGAGTTTGCAACGCTTTAAGTCTAAATATGCCTTGCTTTCGGCGTTCGTCAACGTTCAGCTAGTGCCTGAATGTCCAGTGCCAATGAAGAATGTTGCACCAAGGGGTAATGTCGATGCTACAACTGTAACTGTTTTGGTCACTTCGCCGCTGACTGCAGAAAGACAAAACGAGAGAAAGGAGCTTGCTTTATTTGCGGAGAAATGGGTCATCGTGCTGCAGCCTGCCTTTTCAATAAAAAGACACCCCCTGTGATGCCAACAAATCCTTAATATGTAAGGTATTTCGATATTAAGTTACTAGATTATCCTAATGTGTTAAGTTCCGTAGAGTGTCTCATATTTTACGTCGTAGTGAGCGGAGTGTTCGTAGTGAAATGAAGGGATACATAGGAGTGGGCGAACCTGAGTTTGTGTCCCCTATAGTGTTAGTCAAAAAAAAAAAAGAAAAAAAAAGGTGAGCTGAGAATGTGCGTTGATTATCGTGTTTTAAGTAAAGTAAGTACAAAACATAATTACCCTATTCCCCTCATAGATGATTTGTGGGATGGACTAGTGAACAAGAGGGATAATGAGATACAATGATTGCTACGAAAGAGGTGCAGGAACATTTCAGAATACTTGAAGAGGTGTTGAAAAGGCTAGTTGAGAACAAGCTAGAATTGAGGTTAGACAAGTGCGAATTTTTACAATGCAGTGTAAAATATTTAGGGTACACGATAGATGAAGAGGGCATAAGAGCACACGAATCAGGTAAAGAAGTGGTTAAAAATTTTTCAGTGCCAAATGAAGTTCAATCAGTGCAACATTTTTTGGGACTATGCTGGTGTTTTAGGTGGTTTATACAGAATTTCTCGGTGATACCAAAACCACTACATGATTTGACGAATAAGGACAACAAATTTTCTTTTGGTGTTGACGAGTTAAAGTCGTTTGAGATGCTGAAACTTAAACTGATAGAATCGCCTGTACTAGCTTTGTATGACCCGAGAGCGGAAAAGGAGCCACATTGTGATGCGAGTGCATTAGGCTTTGGTGAAGTTTTGATGCAGAAAAAAGATGATGGTAAATGGTACCCAGTGTTTTATTTTTCGAAAAGGACTACGGATGCGTAATCTAGGTACCACATCTATGAGTTAGAATCTTTGGCAATAATTTATGCTCTAAAACGGTTTCGTATATACTTCAATGGGAAAAAATTCAAAATAATTCGAGCACGCGACTTGCGGAATCCCGATGCGGGGCCTGAGCTGCAGTCGCACTGAGCTGGAAAGCGGATGGGCCACGTAGATGCATTAAGTAGGACAGTTTGTGTGATAGAAACGAATACTTTTGAAGAGAATTTAATAATTTGCCAGAATCAGGACGCAAAAATTAAAAAAATTAAGGATTGTTGCAGAGCACGGAAGACAAGTTCTATGAAATGAGAAACGGTGTAATCTACAAAAAGATAAATAAAGACTCTTTGTTGTTTTACGTACCCGAAGCCATGGAAAGTCACGTCTTGTACAAGTATCATAATGAAATGGGACACGTTGGGGTTAACAAAGTTTTTGATATAATAAACGGTAGTTATTGGTTCCCGAATAGAAGAGTTAAGATTGAAAATCACATAAAAAATTGTTTACAGTGTATTGCTTACTCGTCAAAAAGTGGGAAAAAAGAAGGTTTTATACATAGTATACCAAAAAGTTAGAACCCCTTTGAAGTGATACACATCGACCACTATGGACCGATTAACAGCAAGCAATGTGCAAAGAAACACGTATTAGTAATTATAGATGCAGGTTCTAAGTTTGTGAGGTTATATCCTACAAAAACGACAGCGACAAAAGAAGTTGTTGCAGCTCTAAAAGATTATTTCAGATCTTACAGCAGACGGAAATGCATAATTTCGAATAGGGGCAGCAGTTTTACTTCAAACGAGTTTATAGAATTCCTGAATGAGAATAATATTAAGCACATAAAAATAGCAACTGGTTCGCCACAAGCAAACGGACAGGTGGAGAGGGTAAACAGGAGTCTTGGTCGGTTGATAGCGAAAATGGTAGACCCCGAAAGGAATATACATTGGGAAAAGGTCGTTGAACAGGTAGAGTTCGCTATGAACAATACAAAGCATAGAACGATAGATGAATGTCCGAGTATAATGATGTTTGGTGTACGGCAAAAAGGAAAAAATGTGGATAGCTTGAAAGGAAATGTGTTAGATAAAATGATCGGAAATGAGAAAAAAAACGATAGACGAAATAAGAGAATGAACACAAGAGAGACAAAAAGAAGCGCAAAAGGTGAATGAGAAATTTGTAAATGTGAAGAGAAAGAATGCAGTAAAATATGATAAGGGAGACTACGTGGTAATTAAAAACTTCGATTCGCACACTGGTGTAGCACGAAAGCTCGTACCCAGGTTTAAGGGTCCCTTCAAAATTATTAAAAGTTTGCCAAAAGATCGTTACGTTGTGGGAGATGTGGATGGGTTTCAGCAAACAAAAATTCCTTACAAAGGAATTTGGAGTGTAGAAAATGTGAAACCATGGGCCCAAAGAAACGAAACTGAGAGTAAAGTTAATAAAAGTGCACAAGTTAAGGGAAAGAAGTGGACAACATCAAATGATGTAATTCTAAGACAACGGCCGGAAAATGGAAATAGAGAAAACATTGTAAAGCAAAAAAGTTTGAACAAGAATAAAGACGAAACTGTAATGACAGAAAATTATTATTGTCTAAGAAATAGGAAAAAATTAAAGGAGGATCACGTAATCCTCAATGTCAGGACGGCCGAATTGTAGTAATATAAGTTGTATTAGTTATTCGTAACTTGTAGTTCGTAAGTTAAGATTAGTTTATTTTAAGTTTAAGTATGTAAATTATAACGTAGCATAAGAAAGTTCTGTGAATGACAAAAGTGTGAATGTCAAAAGTGTGAATGCAAACGTGTGTATTAATTGGCAGTATGAACTCGAACTACTCGCCATATTTGTCGTGATCACTTTCTTCAAACACATTCTCCAAGGCCGACATTTTGTTATCCAAACTGACCACAAACCATTAGTGTATGCGTTTTCACAAAAGACAACAAAGGCGTCATCACGGCAGTTTCGCCAGCTGGACTTTATTTCGCAATTCTCTACAGAAATCGTCCACACACACGCCTGATATAGACAACGCTTTTGCTGACGCACTTTCATTCATTAACACGATTAGCATGACAAACAGTCTTGATGCACAGACGATCTTTAATGCACAACTAGCTGGGCATGATGTTAAAATGCTCAAACAACGATACGACTGGCCAAATATAAATAGGGATGCCCTTAATAGAGCTACCTCGTGTCAACGTGCTACGTTACTGCCTGACTATCATAGTTCGGTTCAATAGATTGCCGCTTGCTATTCTCTTACCAAACCAGTCAGCGGAAACTATGGTTTCGGTTATATACTCAATGGTCTTCGATACTCCTTTCACCATAACCACACATTTCGAGTCCACGCTTCGCTGAATTGACGGTGATATTGAGAATTTGATGAGACAGGAGCTGAAAGAATTCGAAGTACAGTGTATTACTCTCAATCTAAAGGGATGGTGGAGAGACGGCATCGCACACTTAAATCAGCGCCAATATGTAACGCACCCTTTCCATTGCCAGAGGTACTACCGATTGTTTTGCTGGGACTACTCACAGCTTTCAAGTCAGTCATGGTTTTCAGAAATGATTTTTGGCACTACTCTACGTATTTCCAACGATTTCTTCACATCGAGAAATGCAACAATTCTTTTCGACTAGCACCGCTGCATTGAAAGGCTTCGTAAAATAATACGCACAGTAAAGACGGCTCCAGTGGCGCATCACAGAAAGCGAAGTGTTTTATGCGAGGGAGTTACAAACTTGCACTCACGTTTCAAATTAGTGGGATCTGTTAAAAAACCTCTCAAGTAACCATACATCGGCCCATACAAAATTGTTCGTCGTATAGACGACAAGGTCTACATAATCAGCATAAACGGCGAGGATAAGACTATCTCAGTTGATTTACTTAATCCTGCATTTCTTGCTAACGTCGACACTCTAGGGAAGTTTCAGAGCAAATGCGCCATTAATAACACCGCCTTCAAAGCCACATAAGCATATTCCATTACGCTTACCGACGATGACACTGAAGGGGGGAAGATGTGCCGACTCAATCTAAACTGACTCAGCCCAATCTGGTAAAATAGGACCGCCGCAAGCAAACGCTGGTACCTAAACTGATATTTTTTTAATGACGAGTTACAAGTGGTTCTAGCGTGTAAGACGCAATTATACATTTTAGTGGAAGTGAATAAAGTTAAGCGTTATAACTAATTATCTGGTTACTACAAGTCTAATGCTACTGAGAGCAACATTAAAAACTGTGATCACAGTTAGCGAAAGCAAATAAGCTTTTTTG